>JAGKTI010001898.1:35925-74897 GCA_018397915.1 Birgus latro | reverse complement strand
GAGATTGTTAGGCGTGAGAGGGTTGAACTTGCAGGTGAGTCTCTTGAGTGTGTGGAGGAGTTTTGTTATTTGGGAGACATGTTATGTGCCGGAGGTGGGGCTGGAGTTAGCTCGGTTGCTAGAGTGAGAAGTGGTTGGAAGAAGTTCAGGGAGCTGTTGCCTCTCCTGACATTGAGAGGACTTTCCTTACGTGCTAAGGGGTCTTTGTATGCAGCATGTGTTAGGAGTGTGATGCTGTATGGTAGTGAGACCTGGGCAGTAAAGGAAGAAGATATTCGCAGGTTTAAACGTACAGAAATGACAATGATTAGGTGGATGTGCAGTGCGTCCCTGCGTGCAAGGCCTGGGGGGGCTGGGTTTACGATAGAAGAGTTGAGAGGTAGGATGGGACTGGAGTGTATTGGTGTTGTGATGAGGAGAGGTAGGCTGAGGTGGTTTGGACATGTGGAGAGGATGGGGGATGATAACTGGGTACAGAGGGTGAGAAGTGTTAATATTGGGGGAGGGGTTGGGAGGGGTAGACCGAGAAAGACATGGGACGAGGTCATTAAATGTGACTTAAGGGTTAAGGGACTGAATAGGGAGGCTGCCAGAGATCGAGCAGCGTGGAGAGCCGCCATTAGGTGACCAAGGCCGACACATGCAAGCATGTTGGAGCCTTCAAAAACGAAACGAAAACGAAACGAAACGATCATTACTCCACATCTTTCAAAGATCTATGCATTTTATAAGCTATCAAATCTACAAATCCCAAATAAATTCCATAACTGCCCTTAATTCTATTGTTCTCTTACTTTTTAAAATCATAAATCTCAGACCCACACATTAATATGGGCATTAACACATCTTCATGCAAATACACTCAAGAATGCATGACAACAATATACAGTACTGCAGAAAGTCTCCGAGAGTAAGGATGTGGGTAACAATGGAAGTACAGAAATATAAGTACAAAAAATGAGCCGAATATTACTGTAATATGCAGAAAAGGAGGGGTCTGAGTTCTGACTGAATGAATGAGGAAAATACTGTAAAGCTAATGATACAGTAGCTAAGAGACATTTCTGCAAAGGGGTTCCCAAACAGAAGCAATGTATCTCAGATAATGAAAAACACCATTTATCCTATGCTGTAGTGGCCTGAGTGGAGAGACCTGGTGTGGGTTGGAGACAGGGTACAGGAAGCGAGTTTCCTTGTGATTGGCTGCAATGACCGCCAGGGTGTTCTTGACATTGGAGGCGAGGTGAATGTTGGCGAAGGAGATGCAGGCACTGAGGTAAGTCTGGGCTTGCTGGGTCACCTCTGCCAGTTGGGGGTGCACATCCACCACCATCACCAGCAGGCAACCCTCACCTGCCATCACCACTGCCACTCTGTAGTAAGTAAAATTATTAAACACCATGATACTATCTTTAAATAAACATAAATTTACTTCTTCCTTCTCCTTTATTGTTCTTTCTTCTGTCTATCCTCCTCTCTTCCTATTTCTCTCATCTTTCCTGTCATTTTTTATTACTTTACTTCCTTTTCTGATGACTTTTCACTGACATGCCTAATGGTTTCCTGTATGCCAGGAAATCATTTACAACACTGGGTGGTAACCATATGACCAACTCATGTGTTCCCTACATACTGGATTATGGTATCTGGCTATAGATAAACAGGTAGTTTACCATCATTAATATAATCTGAAAAATATAAAAAAACAAACTGTAACAATAATAAGTGAACTAGTAATGTGTTTCTACTGCTTACACTAAATTGTATATTTTCCCTAAGCTGTTTTATATTCCTAAAACTATTTTTAGATAATGGATGAATTATCCGACTTAGTTTCCTACTTGCTGTCATCAAAGGTCAATTACCGGCGATGATGTGACCGTTCATAGCCGTGCAGTACGGTTAAATAAGCCAGTTATGAAACTAAGGTTAATCTACCCAGGTCAGTGCCATCCTATTGCAAAATTTGTCTTTACTCTAACTTACGCTGTTGCCGTCAAAATAAACAGAGCTGTACTGTACTTCTCTCTTGGTGGTTTTGGCTGTACTGTACGCACTCCACTCCACTCGCCAGGGAGATCATGACCTGAGGGGCGGAGTTCATGTCAAGTAAGATTGTAGCAAGGGTGATCTTCCGGCGGAATAAAACTTTGATTTTTATTGTTTTATCATATCTGAATACTAGATATACCATATATACTGGCAAAAAGGTAGCGTTGTACCAGCAAATAACAAATCAAATACTCATATCTATTAACGCTCTTTCTCACTAATTATTTTTTTCTTACGGAACTTATCAACAAATCTCCCACACGAAACGTACGCAGAAGACGGTTGAATTGGTCGTATTATATTAATTTCTACTGATGCTGTATGTATATTGCTAAATTAAAGGCTGCAACAAACAGTTGTTGACTAGCAATCGACTACGTTATGTTTAAAACCCATTTATAAATATGAAAATGAAGACAAAAGCGAGTTTTGAGTGAAAAACAAACATATTGCCTAATTGGTCCTCAACCATCAAGGACTATTGTGTCAACGAAACATTGCAGATTTACTGAAATTGCGTCTTACTGATATGCGACTACTTGATAAATAGCTTTTCCTTCATTCATATTGTTCCAGGAGGCGATGTCCCCGGCGGCGTGCTACCATGACGCGCCAGAACTCAGAAAAAGATCGGGTTTTGTCGAGACGTGAGAGCTGATTATTCCTCTGATAAATGTGTGTGATAAGGGGTGCGTGTCATGTTATAAAATCCACTTCTGTAGATTTACCTGCCACCCACGTACGTAGAGGTTGCATTCATTTACCATCTAGCTCATGGGTGTCATAAACAATATACATTAATAGGTTATTCAGTGTCATATAATTGCACATTTCACAAAAATCACCCCCCACCCCCCGCCAAGTTTCTAGGATAAAGGGTTGGATGACAGTGTTAATATTGCCCAAGATATGTTTGCCATTGTGGTATATTAGTTGTCATATTGTAAAGGCCGATCTTGTTAACAGTTAGACAGGTGAATAACCATTAATGCCTCATCAAGCTTTAATCTTTTTTTTTTTTTTTTATCGACCTCTGTTTGATTATCTTTACCACAGCTTTTTATATTTGAACTTCATTTTTAGGTAAAACAAGACTCCTGTGTTGCAGCAACTCAAACTTGTTTTCTTATAGATCCACATTCCTTACAAAAATGATTTTAGTACTTGATACATCACAGGTAATTTTCATTTGATTTTCGAACAAAAAATATTGAGAGCAAACACGATATACTGTGCCTACTTTCCGATATTACAGAAAGCCCCTTGAATGTCCACAACAGCATGTTTACTGCTGATCCCACCAACTAGACAGGAAGTCAGCACACAAATGTATGCAGTTTAAAAAAAACCATAAATAGCAGTGGATGTGTAACTGGAGACATTGACTAACTGGGGGCTTCACCTCCAGACCCCCCAGTGATTATAACCTACCACACAGCATGCAAGCTAAAATGTGTCAGGTAAACCTTATTCCAAAACAGTATTGTGCATTAAGAGGTTTCATTAATCATGGCGCATTCGGTAATCATCACACAATGATGCGATGGTGTGATCATAAAGCAAATTTTGATATACAGTATATTGCACAGGAGACTTGCGTTAAATGTGATACAGGTTGGCAAAAGAACACTAGGCGATTAAATTAAAACACTTCATATTCTGTAAAATCTAAGTGTACACAGTATGAAGGACAGGAATTGAACCCCCTATTTGCAAACATTTCTAAAAGCAATCATTTTTTAAAAAGTTAAAGTGAAATGAATTAATTACCAGCTGAGGTAGGTTGGAAACCATCCATCCATCATCCAATCCTGCGTTGCCCCATGAGGAGCGTAGGAGCCTGGGGCTGGGCAAGTTGGTCTTGACATTTAAGATGAGAGTGACCAGCCTCACTCATCCCTGAGTGGCATTATGTGGGTGATAAACCCCAACCATCCCTTGGATATAAACCTTCACCGGCTCAATCCAATTGGAGCGCTGCAATTACCCACTAAACCACCAGGTGCCATAATTTGGTTATATGGTTACCACCCAACATACTAAATGGTTTCCTGGTGTACAGGAAACCATTCGGCTTGCCACTCAGTGTAGAGTCACCCACAGGCAGAAGGAAGAGGAAAGAATGAAGGAAAGAAAGACAAAATAGGAAGTGTAAAATCACCCGTAGGCAGAAGGACGAGGAAAGAACGAAGTAAAGAAAGACAGAAGAGGAAGGAAGGAAAGGAAGGAGGAGAGGAAAGGGCAAACACCTGAGAGCAGCACTACATCGAGTGAGTGGATGATGAGAGCCCACACCTACCACCTGGAAACAACTTATTTATTTATTTATTTATTTTGAAAGATTGTTAAATGTAGAGGAGGAAAGGGAGGCTGAGATTGTGGCAGGTGAAAGGGTACAAGGAATAAATGTGTTGGGAGAGTTGACTGAGTCTTTGATCATGATGGAGGAAGTGCAGGAGGCAGTACAGGAGATGAAAACAGAGAAAGCTGCAGGTATGGATGGGTGTGTTGTGGAATGTTTGAAAGGTGGTGGGGCGACTATTGTTGACTGGTTAGTAAGATTATTGAATGTGTGTTTTGTGCAAGGTATGGTGCCAATTGACTGGGCAAGGGCTTGTGTGGTCCCATTGTAAAAGGTAAGGGTGATAAGTATGAATGTACTAGCTTTAGGGGTATAAGTCTGTTGAGTGTTGTAGGTAAGGTGTATGGTAGAGCGTTAATTAAGAGAGTTAGAGAGGGTACAGAGGGAGTGATTGGTGATGAGCAGTGTGGCTTTAGGAGAGGGAGGGGATGCATGGATCATGTGTTTGCTGTCAGACAGGTGTGTGAAGAGTATTTAGCAAAAGGTAAGGATGTGTTGTGGGCATTCATGGATTTAGAGAAAGCATATGATAGGATTGATAGGGAGGCTTTGTGGACTGTTTTAAGATTGTATGGACTTGACAGCAGGTTACTAAAAGGAGTGAAAAGTTTTTATGTAAATAGTAGAGTATGCGTAAGAGTGGGAAATACTGTGAGTGATTGGTTTCCCGTGAGAGTGGGGCTGCAGCAGGGATGTGTGATGTTGCCTTGGTTGTTTAATATTTATATGGATGGTGTTGTAAGGGAGGTGAATGCAAGAGTGTTAGGTGGAGGACTGTCTGGTGAATGATGGTAGAGAGTGGAATCTGAAGCAGCTGCTGTTTGCAGATGATACTGCACTGGTGGCTGATTCAAAGGAGAGCTTGAGACAGTTGGTAGAGGAGTTTGGAAGGGTGTGTGAAAGGAGGAAACTGAAAATAAATGAGAATAAGAGTAAAATGATGAAGTGTATGAGGTTGGTAGATGGTAGGAGGATGAATATAGTTTTGAATGGTGAGTTGCTTGAGGAGGTAGAGTGTTTTAAGTATTTAGGGTCACATGTTGCTGTGGATGGAAGAATAGATGCAGAAGTGAAGTTTAGAATGAATGAAGTTGGAAACGTGCTTGGAGGAATGAAAAAAGTGTTTAGATGTCGTTCACTTAGAAGGGATGCAAAGAGAAGGCTGTATGGTACCGACTGCATTATATATATATATATATTTTTTTTATGTGTCCGACTCTGGGCATAGGCTTCACAGCCTGCTATCAAGGCCCAGCGTCCTCCTACAATCTACATGTCACCACTTCGGCGCTTAACACCCACCGTCCATATTGAATACATGCTAGGGCTGTCTCATACAGGACTGGTGTATTGGTATTAGCGGGGTCATTTTTACGACATGTCGGCGGGTCTCCTGGTAGATCAGTAAAGCCTGATTTATTGAAATTCAAATTCTTAAACTGTTCCCTGCACCAGCGAGGATTCGAACCTGGGTCCCTCGGGACTGCAAGCCAACTCTCTACCGATCGAGCTACCGCCTGGGGCTGAAACATGGAATATGGGTGTAGCAGAGAGGAAAAGTTTGAATGTAATGGAGATGAGGTGTGTGAGGAGTATGTGTGGAGTGATGCACATGGATTGAGTGAGAAATGATGAAGTGCGAAGGAGAATTGGAGTTGTTCGGGAGATGGCTGATTGATTTGAGCAGGGGGCGTTGCGATGGTTTGGGCATATGGAGAGAATGGATAATGAGCGATTGGTGAAAAAGATAACTAGATCTGATGTGAGAGGTGTAAGGCTAAGAGGAAGACCACAAACAGGATGGATGGACTCTGTGAAGAGAGCATTGGATGTGAGAGCGATGTCTGTTGAGCAAGGAAGGGTGGCTGTGCGTGATAGAAATGGATGGAGAGAAATTGTGAACGAATAAATGATGACGCAGCCCTGAGGGGATATTCTCCCACATCTTGTCTGATCAGCTGATCAGGTCAGGTGCAGGTAAAGTGGATGGGTCTATTATCATGTGGCAGGGGTAAACCAGCTCTACTGTCGGGCCCTGCTACAGATGGCACTTATTGCACTGCACAGTTGACCCTCGTGCAGCGTGGTGCGGTGAGGATCTGTCCCTTCTCTCCTTTGGGGCTAAGATGCGAATGAATGTTTCAGTGGATGAGTAATTGGGAGTGTGTCATCCTTTCTCATCTACCTCCCTTTCCTTGGGGGAAGCAGCCTAGGTATATAGATACTGTAGGTAGATAGATTTATTTATTTTTTTGGTGGTGGTGGTAAGCAGTAAGTGAGGTGCAATAAAGTGATATTGTACACCAGTTTAGGTGAGCTGGAAACATGTTTTGAAAAATTGTTGGGTCGGCAATCCTTGGCCAAGAACGTATCCCTGTTGAATCAGTCATAATTGACCCGATAGCCTATATGATAAATTACGGTATGCACTGGATTTTTTCACTCATCCTCGTCGTAAAACATTGGCTTGCCGTATGTCACTAGACTGAACAGGTTGGAGGAGTTGGAGAAGAGTTCAGACGCACAGAATTTTAAGCTTGGTCTATACAATATTGAAGAGGTTCCTTTAGATTTGCAATATACTGGTATGGTTTTACACTTGAACAGACATCAAGAGAAGTATTTAGGTAGGTTGGACTGACATGGGATGAGGAAATCATACCATACTTATAAATTTATGGTTCATAGTTCTTCCATGTACAGTACAGTATTACACAGCTGTTGTGTTCAGTGTTTGAATTTTGACTATGGAGCCTTCTGACTTCACAATTCACCAGTATTGTTATTTGTCATAGTCACAGTAGCACATAGTGTAGATCCCTAAATTAGCTACCAATTTCACAGTTTAAATCTGAACACCTCAGCAGCCTACAGGGACTGAAAACTGTGCTAGTAATTTCTAGAACCTCCTTAATTTGACATTATCATGAGTTAATAATGAAGATCATGCAGGTTATTACCCCTCTCTTTTATCAATATATGTGTGTTAGCAGACTGAAGAACTGACAGAACTATGTAACCTTTGTATCAGTAAAAGATAGGTGATTATAATAAGTTACTTGGGAAAGCCTATATTTCAGGATATGGGGAAATTGGAACAGAGGGACTGCAGTACTATTTTCTTAAAATGATTGCTAACTTGGATTTCCAAAATTGCTATCCCTATGCTTCTCTTAGCAGGTTTTGCAGATTTAGCCATATGCTGTATGCAGTACTGTACTTATATATATTGAACGCTTGACTTGCCTGAAATAATGATCTGCTGTGATAAATGTCTTTGAAAATTTTCACAATTTCTTTGCAAATTAGTAACCATTTGTAATATGATGAAATATTTATATTAAAGGTACATACTGGTACTGCTATCTATTCATGTTATACTTAATAATCGAGTTAATGGATGTAATATATATTTCAGAGTCTTCAGAGGATTGTTTTGGCAGTAAGAGTTGTGTGGCTGTTGCTTCTAATTCTTCAGTGAATTAAACAATGGCAGCAAGAAAAGCCCATAAATTAGAAGACAGAGAGAGAACTAGAGACATAGAGATAGAGGAAGATGTTGACTTCGGGTCAATGTTCCTGTCTGATGAAGTGTTGGGGGGCCTGCAGGCAGCTGGGTTTCAGCGGCCCAGCCCTATCCAGCTGGCAGCCATCCCACTGGGGCGATGTGGCCTGGACCTGGTGGTGCAGGCCAAGAGTGGCACCGGCAAGACCTGTGTGTTCACTGTGGTGGCCCTGGAGATGGTGAGTGTGGCTGCCCCCACCACCCAGGTGCTGGTGCTGGCACCCACCCGGGAGGTGGCCGTCCAGATTGCGCAGGTCCTAGTGGCCATGTCCAGTACCATGCCTAGCCTCAAAGTAGCCACGTTCATTGGTGGAATCCACTTGGCCCATGACCGTGCCAAGCTACAGTGTTGCCATGTGGCTGTTGGCACCCCTGGCCGGGTGGCACAACTGGTGGAAATGGGGCTTCTCAAATTGGACAATGTGAGACTCTTTGTGCTGGATGAGGCTGACCAGCTGCTGAGTGGCCAGTTTACAAAAGAAGTGGTGAAGCTGGCTGCAGCCCTTCCTCTCAATAAGCAGGTACTGGCAACGAGTGCCACCTACACTGAGGAGGTGGCCAAGGTGGCAGAGAGTCTGATGAGGTCACCCAGTCATGTGAGGCTGGGACGGGAGTGCCCCTCTCTGTTGGGTGTAGGTCAGTTTGTGCTGCAGCTTTCTTACCACCACCACAGCCACCGCACACACAAGGCAAAGTTCTCATACCTGCTCTCCATCCTGAGCTCTGTCACATTCAACCAGTGTCTTGTCTTCTCTAACTCACAGTTGCGAGCAGAGTCTATACGTAACCAGCTGCGAGGGTGTGGGTGGCCAGTGTCACTTCTGATGGGAAGGCAGAAGCAGCGTGATCGCCTGGCAGCACTGGAGTCCCTGTGCTCATACCAATGCCGGGTTTTGGTGTCAACAGACCTGGCTGCCCGAGGCCTGGACTCTGAACATGTCAACCTGGTAGTCAACATGGATGTTCCAAGCCATCAGTCCACATACCTCCACCGGGTCGGCCGTGCTGGACGCTTTGGTTCTAAGGGTGCCGCCATCACCCTGGCCACTGAGGGGGATGAGTGGTATTCCATGAGGGCCATTATAACACTGGCCAATGTACAAGTACAAATCCTGCAAGAGAACTGGCCAGCTACTTTGACACAACACCAGTTGAAGAATGCTGAGAAACTGGAGTTTTTATCAGAAGATGAACTTGCTCGTTGGGTTAGCCTTAACTCCAGTTCACAGAACAACTCACAGTCATATGAACAAAGTCAAGAGTTGAAAGATAAAAGGAACTCAGTGCTACAGCGTGAGGGGACTGAGAATGGCAAAGGGACCAAGCTGGTAAATGGGACTCATGATATGAGTGATGATTCAGAAGATTCAGGAAAGGAAAACAGAGAAGCAAACTGTATATCAGCTAAGACAGTATCCAAATTTAAACACAGAACAGGTGAAGCAGCTGCCACTGACAAACACAGAACAAATAAAGCAGCTGCCACTGAAAAAAAGAGTTACAAAAAAAGAAGTGTCACAGATGCTGGTGGGAATAAAGTACAAGAGGAAACAGAACATAAAGAAGAAAAAAGTGAAGAGTTTGAGAAATGTATTAAAATGCAAAAGGAAGAGGATCATAGGAAAGTTATTAAATTATTCCAGGGTTTAAATGTGTCCCCAACATCTGTTAATGTGTCATATGCAGAAGTATTTGCTGAGTTCTCTGAGAAATATGATAATATCTCAGCCACAGATGACCCAGTTGTTCAGATTCCACCCTTGCCAGACAAACTAGAACTAAGTGAAGATGACTTCAAAGCACTGGAACGCTACTCCCAAACTATCCAAGAGGAAGTGAAACAAAGAACTTATGAGGCAGATGGGGTTTGGATAGGAAGCAGTGTTGACATTCACACTGCACTACAGGCTCTGATAGAAGGAAAGAATCCTCAGAATTTGATTGTGAGAGATGGAGGAGGAGGAGGAGCAGACAGTTGTACAGACCAAGACAGAACATCCAAGGACAGTTACATGTTTCCTTCCCCTTTGACAGCTGTACATAAGACACCAGAAAGAAAGAGTACCCAAGACAAGAGAGAAACTTTGTGTCAGTCATTAGAAACTAGTCCCTCTACTAGAAACTCTGCAACCATTAGTAAACAGAGAGAGCAGAATGGTGTGAGGAGAAAATCACCAAACAAGTTGCCTGAAAAAAGCATTAATGACAGATTATATAGTGAACAGTCAAGCCAGGATCAGTCAGATTATGATCAGAAGACCAGGAAGACAAAGTTATCAAGTAGGAAACAAGTGAACAGTAAGAGAGGATCAAAGAAGAAGGATGAAAGAAGGCAATTGGCATCTGAATCCCAGCCTGTCAAAACACACAATTACTACTATGGTGAATATGGCCAGTACTATGATAACCAGTGGCCAGAGTGGAGGGAAAGCTACAATACTTATTGCCCAGGTTGGGAACAGTACAAACATTCAGCCCATCAGTATCCCAGTCACCACAATACTGAAGGATATACTAATAACCATTACCAAAACTCTCACTATCAGTACCCCAAATCACACCAGGATAAGGGTTTCCATAGTTCCCAGACAGAGAGCGACAGTAATTACTATTACAACACCAGTTATCCTCAGTACTTTCAAAATTATGACTATCAGGGGAATTATGAGTCAGGACAGCCATATGGTTACTATAGCCAGTACGGTAATGGGTTTGGCAGCTCGTATAATGATTGGTACCGGCAGCAGCAGTCATACATAGAGAGTGCATGTAAGTTTGCCTCCATGATGGACTATGTTCAGACCATGGGCAGGATGAGTGCCAAGATGGCACATGATTACTTCATGCGAAAAGGTGAAGAGGATGGACAGGAGCAAGTGTGATGACAGATTATTTTTGTGTGTGTGCAATAGTTATTGTAAGAAATAATTAGATAACATTGTAGTGTGCTATGCAGTAGCTGTATAAAATGTCAGGTTTATATTTACCTAAATTAAAATTCCAGCCTAAATTTAAGTTTCATTTCAACTTTAAGTTTTGCTGTTTTTAGTGGATTTGTTTTAGCAGTGAACAAATATTCCAGCAGGATGTTAGTAACCAGAAGAATGTCAAAGAGAATTTCGAATGAAGGACCAAACTCTATTCCAAAATCACTGCGGACAGATTTATCCTCATGTGCAGATACCATACAAAGTCCATACTTCTTAATAGCAAGTGAACAGAAAACAGACACAAAGAATGACAGGCAGTCTCAGCAAAGCACAGAGGACGGTGACACAAAGCAGAACCAAACATCCCAATTGAAACCCATAGAAACCCAGCAAAGCTTCAGTGTAGGTATAGGTGAGAGTGAACCATCGAGTGGCAGTAATGTATCAAGGACAAAACTTGGACAGGATTTCTACGAACAAGAATGTGTCACACTAGCCAAGGCACTCATAGGTAAGCTGACATTATCTTGCTCATGTATTCACTTAAAATTAACTTCATGAGCATATTACACTTGATAATATTTTGGTAGTTTTAAATTTCCAGTAGTATAATACTGTATTGATTATGTAATTATTGAAAAGAAATATGGTACAATATGTCATTCAGTACTGGGTGTGCTACAAACTTCAGAACTCGGGTAGCTACAGTGTATTTGGTAGTGTAACTTCCGTCAGTGAAATAGTCTTGTGGGATTACATAGTACGGTATAATGTTTAGGTTAACCAGTCTATAGTTAAGATACTGAGATTGAAGTGAAGTAACTTTGTAGGCATATAATGTGTTAATTTGTAATAACAGTTGTCACTGACTTTGTGAATGTTAACTAATTTCCCTTGGTCTCGAGCTTACTAAAACCTCACAACACTAACTCTTGTAGCCACATGCTCTTCTGATAATACAACTTTTCCATATATGATGCTGTATATATTATACAGTACCTTGGACACAGATTATGGAGGTGCTAGAGCTGGAATACAGTACTGGAGAATGAACATGCAGTTTTAATAATAACTGAAATAAATACGGTACTACATTTGACTTAGTCTAATAAAATCTGTTTGTCTGTCTATTACCAGTGCCATAGTCCCATAAGGGGCGGCCATTTAACTTTGAGTTGTTTTACGGGGAGGGGCACTAACCCTCCACCAACCTCACTTGTTGACACGTAGGGATTACATATGGGTTGGTTATATGGTTACCACTCAGTGTTGTAAAAGGTTTCCTGGCTTGCAGGAAACCGTTAGGCTTGTCACTCAATGTAAAGCCACCTGAAAAGGAAAGGTGAGTAATAAGAAGTGACAGAAAAGATGGGAGAAATAGGAAGAAAGAGGGCAGGCACAGAAAAAGAATGAAAAAGGTTAAGGAAGAAGTAGGTAGCACAACATCAAGTGAGTGGATGATGGTCACCACCACCTACCATTAATACCACAAATAAAACAGGTCAAATAGTTGTGAGGGTGGTGGATGGAGTTCGCATATCAGGACGCATTGTGGAGACAGAGAGCTACCTTGGAGGTCCTGATGTGGCCTCACACAGCCACAATGGGAAGCGCACACCCAGGACAGAACCCATGTACATGAAGCCAGGCACTTCATATGTGTACTCCATCTATGGCATGTACTACTGCTTCAACATTTCCAGCAAAGGTGTGTAGAGTTCTTGTTTTTAATCCATAAAAGTATGTATTTCTCTTCCTATTATAATTTCATTCACAGTTGAACCTCGTTATACCACCATCATTCTTATTAATGTGTTGCACTTTTTGTCAAATTTCAGGTGTAATTAATAAGGTAATTGTCATGCTAAAAGAAGCAGTACATGTCATATATCTGTCACTAATATATGTTACTTTATTGGTAATATACAGTAGCACTGCTTAACCCCATCAGTATTTTTTTTTTTTTAATGATAAATGTATATTAGTTGGAGGGGGAGGGGGTTAGATTGAGCCTTCCTTAACCCCTCCATTTAATAGGGTCTTTTAGTGCATAGTAATAATACTTGAAATGGTTAGCTGCATTTAATGTTATAAGAACTAATGGTACCTGATTAAGTGCTTAATATCAGAGGAACATTGTGCACTGCAGGAGATGGGTCATGTGTGCTTATAAGGTCGCTGGAGCCCCTGGAAGGCCTTGAAGAAATGCAGGTTGGTCGCAGGGGTCGACGCAAAGATCAAATCACACCACTGAAGCCACACCAACTCTGCAACGGACCATCAAAGCTGTGTCAGTCTCTGTATTTAAGTAAGGTACAACCTTGAGAATTTTACCCTACTTTACCTTACTACAGTATATAGCTAAGTAATGGATAGCCTGGGCAGTGTCTCTTTGTTGCTTAATCATTACCCTCTTCAGGCATAGATTTGGGTGGGGGGAATATTCTGCCCCCCTCCCCTTCCCCCAGTTTTTGTCAGACCAATAATTACTTGTAGTAAAAGAGCAGTGTTATATTCCTAAATATGTACAATAAATATCTTATTGCAGGTGCATTCGTCTGTGTTATTGTATTCCTGTGGTTAAGACAAGCAGAATAATAGTGCATTTTGATTTTTGCTTGCACAAATGCATTAAGTGATCATTGTGCTAGGAATAATCATGGTCCCCTTTTCAAAAGTGCTGGACTTGTCCCTGTTTTTATTATGGTGGGCTAAGTTAACATACCAGGGTTAACAGTGGATGATGTTTGTTTACGAGATAGGACTTAAGTAGTTAGAGGGTTTGAAAACATCTTTCTTAAGCCTTTCCTTGCTATGGACACAGCTCTGAACTGTGCAGACAGTAGATAAATTTTGTTATACTGAAAATATTCCTCATTTACGAGATGTTAAAGTAGAGCGTGAATGTTCCCTGTTGGATAGTGACTATTATGGTCCTAGTAGATATTGAATGCCTACCTCAAACCACCTATGAAATATTTGCCACTTTGCCCATCTGCCCTATTATTTTGCATCACTGTCTTACTATAAGGAGTTAAACTACCGTAATGTGATTGACATTGCCTCCTTATGTTAACAGGTAACACTTTCATATCAAACACCTTTTATCTGAACTCATTGGAAGGGGATTCACTCATGACAGCCATGTTTAAAGGCTGCTTTGTGTATGGATTTTTTTTTTTTTTTATGTATCCTTTTCCGCAAGTCCAGCTTTGTGACACGGTTTAACAATTGGTTCATGTTTGTTAATATTCATTTATCAGGGCCAAATCAGTAGTAATGGAATATGAAATTTGTACTGTATATTGAGATTTTGTATCAAGCATGTGTCAGTTCATTATAATTATCATTAATTGTTAAAAAAATGGAAGCTATAATTTGACTGGAATACTGCATGTACAGCACCATTACAACATACATTCCTTACTGGTATATCTTTACTGTATTATAAAATCCTACTTTGTAAGTAAAATATGTGTAGGAAATCTGGACAACTCTAAGCATGACTTTTACTTCAGGATTGTAACAACAAGGTGGACCTGACAGAATCTGATGACTTTTGGCTGGAAAGTGGTAGTCCAGTTCCCAAGAACAACATTGTGGTGTGTAAGAGGATTGGCATAGATGCCTGTGGGCAGGAGTGGGCCAACAAGCCTCTCCGCTTTTATGAGTATAACAGCAAGTTTGTCAGTGTGCGTGACAAGACTGCTGAAGGGCAGATGGCATTAGAGTAATACTTCTGTGGGTCTTATTCATTGTGGCTTTGGAGATTTCATAACACCGCTTCTCAGACAGTTTATCCTGCATATTATACATCAGTATCCTCTTGTATATTATTGATAGAAATTGTTCATAAAAAATAATTATTTAAGTTTCGTGAGAGAATGTTGGAATGTAGTGTGCAAATAAAATGCTAAGGAAGAAATCCTAATATGCTTCTGATGCCACCTGGAATAATGGCTCTGTCTTGTAACACAGCACCAAAAGTTGTGTCTACAACATGGAGGATTGGTTCTGTATAACATTTTGAGAGTACTCTAGCAGCCAAAGAGTTGCAAATAGGTCTGTACATCTAGTCTGAAAAATCTCATTTTTTAAATTTAGATAAGAATTAAATAATCATGCTTAAGGAACTAATATGCATCTGTCTACAAACTATTAGGGCTCTACGTACCATACAAGAGCCGTAATTACAATGGGAAATTGCATAGGAAGTGATGTGTCACAAATAAACGCATTTCTTTGTGCAGAATTAGAGAAGAACACTCCTACTAACCTAAAATCATAAATCTGTTTTATATCTGCTAAAGTGGATTGTCCAGTACCCAGGAAATGAGTAAATGAGAGAAATACTTATAACATGCACCAGCTTCCCATTACCGTTTTGAGATGTGCACAAATAGGCAAGCCACAATTGTGGCCAGGAGACCTGTACTGATAAAGCCACGATCGTGGGCAGGAAACCTGTACCGATAAAGCCACAATTGTGGCCAGGAGACCTGTACCAATAAAGCCTCGATCATGGCCAGGAGACCTGAAAGGGTTAATGATTGGTCAAGATACTTGGTTCAATTTGATAACTGCACCCAGTTTACACACACACACAATTATATAATGGTAGGTGAGGGCACTCACCATCCACTCACTCAGTGTAGTGCTGCTCTCGGGTGGCTGCCCTTTCCTCTCTTCCTTCCTCTTATGTCTTTCTCTCCTTCTTTCTTTCCTTTTTCTTCTGCCTGCGGGTGACTGTACATTGAGTGACAAGTGCAAATGGTTTTCTCTATACCAGGAAACCATTAACTATGGTGGGTGGTAACCAAAGAACCTAACTATGGTGCCTGGTGGTTTAGTGGCTAATTAAGGCTCTCCAACTGGATTGAGCATGTGTCAGTTTATATCCAACAGGTGGTTGGGGTTTATTGCTCGAGTAATGCCATTCAGGGATTAGCGAGGCTGGTCACTCTCATCTTAAATGTCAGGACCAACTTGCCTAGCCCCGGGCTCCTGCGCTTCTCATGGGGCAGCACAGGATTAGGTGATATGAGAGTATGTCTGTATGTCTTATTATTGATTAGAAGACAATTTGGCTCTGAGGGTAAACTTTTATCTCAGTAAAGCATATCACCACTGAATCATCATAACCTGTGTTCATCCATCATCCATTCATATCTCACTAGATAAAAGGGATGGTTAGGATCACCACAAAATCAATGTACTGTAATGTGTTTGTTGTCAGTAATTGACTTTCAACAACCGATCCCAGTTTATAAGTGAGGGGTAGCTACCTATAGTAGAGTGGGTGGAAGGGGAAAGAAGTGAGGGAGACTTTAAAAACAAAGTAGATGAAGAGAATTGAGAAGTCGCTGCATGTATGAAGGTGGGTTGAGATGGAATGATCTGTAGTTGATATGGAAGAAGGTTGGAGTTTGTAAATGAAAGTTCTATGAATGGTAGTATGAATGTGGCTGTCATCCATACCATACTGCCAGTTAAATGATAAAGATGTGTCGCCAGGCTGTAGACACAGATTGAAGAATGGAATAAGATTTTAAAGTACTGGTCAATATATTTTTCAGTTAAGTATTCATGTCTGTCAGTGATGGAACAGTGTTTCACATACACTTAAAAAAATGGGTTTGTCACAGTTGATCAGTTTGTGGTAATTGTGAAGCACAGTACAATAAGTCACATTACTTCTGGCCACTCAATGATGCCACTTTTTTTATAATAAAGTCTTGCTGTTGTAGATAAGTTTATTCATTTTTAAAAAGGTTCCAAGTAATGAAGGAGTGAAAGAAGATTGTACCTGACCCGAACAGTCTGCAAACTCTCCTTAAAACTGAGTATAACTGTACGGCAGTAGCATAACCAAAATGGAAATTACATCCTATGGCAGAATGGGTAAATAAGCTGGTGAGATTATGCAATAATTGTCACATATTCGAAAGTATAAAATGAAGGAAGAAGAATAATAATATAATTGTACTAAAGGGTTACTGAGAAATATTTTGTAACCCCACTGCTGCAACAGGTTGCTCCTAAGACGAATAAAATATTTTGGTGGTAGGAGCAGTAAAATTTGAATCTTATTAAAGGAATTAATAGATTTTTTATAACTTTTTCATTACAAGAGCCCTCCTGTAACATAAGTAAAATTACTTGGTGGTAGTAACAGTTCTTGCTCTTCTGAAATTTGCATTACAGGAGATATACAAAAATCATAAGCAATTGTTGTGGTCCCAGACTCATTTTAAAGTGAACTCTGTAGACTGCAAGCTAAAGTTACCCTTCTGCAGTCCATCTTCCTTTCAAAGGTTAGGATGGTAGTAGAGGCAAATCTGTGTAACTGGGCAGTGGTTTTACAAATCCAAGTCAGTAAAGTAAGAGGCCTTGTAAATCATCCTGAAGCACCTCCTGTCCTTTTGGTACACCTAGTAAGCTGTTTAAGTTGATACCAGATTATTTTCTTTGGTCAAAAGAAATCCAACAGAGAAAGAATTAAGTAAGAATTGGTTATTTTCTAGCTGTTCCACTTGTTTAGTATCTGTAATTGGTGGATTGTGGGAATGTACACTGTATTGCACAAGAGAGGTCCGATGATATCATAAATGATCAGTATGTAGTATTGTTGCACTTGATGTACAAGGGTAATATACATATGCTAACAGTACTGACCAGGAAATGTCAGTTAAGCAACACATATGCCATCTTTAAGAAGTCAATTGTAGGATAGAATAATCTGGGATATTTCAGTAACCATTGTCTTTAGTGTTAGACTGTTTCATTTGAAGTGTGCACTGATACTTTTTCGATCCGGTGTACTGTATGTAACTCCTGTGATTATATTATCTTGACATTTTGTTCACAATGCTTTGCATAAATAGCAGTATTCAGCTTCCTTTCTGTACAGTATTATATGTTGTGCATATAATTTTATTTACATCCCATTACTATTTTCAAAACAAATTAGATAGTAGTGACAGGTTGCTGTCATCAGGTTGTGTAATAATACTTATTGAACAGCTGAAGACAGTATTGTGTGTATGAGCAATGGAGTCTAAATTAATGGGTTCTTAATATCATGTTAATGTACAGCTTTGTTCGAATTATTATATTATTTGATCATAGTATTTTGAATTTTTTAAAAATAATCTTTACATATTGTAACTATTCAGACTGAGTATAAAAATAAACATTGTATAATAATAAACTTGTTTTCAGTTATAGCAGCACTTGAAAGGACTTAGATAAAAGGCAGACCTCATCACTGCAGTACTTACTGATTTTAATGTAAATAATGAAGCCTATGGTGACTTCATAATAATGATTACTGTATTTATTAGTGTTTAGTGTACTAAGCTAATAGGAAAATAGGAAGTTATTCTCGAAAGAAGTGTAGAAATGTAGAAGTAACAGCGGAAAGAAATGTGAAAGTGTGAAGGATGTAAGTGATAGATTATTAACCCATGGGGATGAAGTAAGCACCAAATGGAAAAAATATTTTGAAAGCCTGATGAATGGGAATAGAGAGAGCAGAGCTACTGTAAACATAATTGGTTTTGGGGGGGTGCAGCGAAGGAATGCAGTGCCAGGAAGCATGACACTCGCACAGGTGAAGAATGCTGTGATGCGGCCAAAAAATGGGATAGCAGCTGGGGTTGATGAGCTGTATGCATACATGATTAAATGTAGTGGAGAGAGCAGAATAAAGTACTTGTTGGAGATACGTAAGTAGGCATGGATGGGTGAAACTCTGCCAGCAGAGTGAAAAAAGGCTGTGGTTGTACCCTTGTACAAAAATAAAGGTGGGCGAAGTGAGTGCAAGAATTATCGTGGCATAAGTTTACTGAGTGTGGTAGGGAAGGCATATGGAAGAATTATTATAGAGAAAGTAAGAGTGATATCAGAAGTCATTGTGAGTGATGAACAGAGGGTGGCTTTAGGAGTGGCAGAGGATGTGTGGATCAAATATTAGCAATAAGACAGATAGTGCAGAACGCTAGTGAGAAGAAATATAAGTTGTTTATGGCATTAGTGGATCTGGAAAAAGCATACGACAAAGTAGACAGAAAAGGATTGCGGAAGGTCTTGGGCATGTACGGTGTAGATGGTAAGCTGCTAAGTGCTGTCAAGAGATGATTGGTGTGAGTGTGCGACAAGGTTGTGTGATGTCCCCATAGTTGTTCAATATATATATGGATGGGGTGATGAGAGAAGTAAAAACACGAGTAATGGAGAGGGGGATGGCGTTGGTAATGAATGGTGATGGAGTATCTCAAATTTGTTGTATGCTGATGATGCAGTACTAACTGCAAATACCAGACAAGAACTTGGTAGACTAGTGCAGAGTTTTGCTGATGTCTGTGAGTATCATACCTTGAGCGTAATGATAGAAAAGAGTAAAGTGATGGTTATTGAGAGAGAAGGTGACTCCCAGTGCAATGTTAAGTGAATGGAGAGAGACTGGATTTGGTGAGAGAGTTCAAATACCTGGGTACAGTGTTAGAAAAGAGAGGAAAATGTGCAAAAGAAGTGGAAAGCAGAGTGGCACAAGGAAGGAAAGTAGCTGGTGCAATGAAGGCTTTGATAAGAAACAGAGGCTTGAGTGTTGCAGCTGCACAAGGCTTACATGGAGTGTTAGTGCCAGCTTTAATATATGGATGTGAGACTATGATGTGGGGTGAAAATGAAAAGTCAAGACTGACAGCAGTGGAGATGGGACTGCTGAGAAATGTTTGTGGAGTACAGAGGGTGGATAGGATACAAAATAATGTGATTCGTGAAAGATGTGGAATATGGAAGTCTGTGGATGCCAGAATCGAAGAGAGTGTACTGAGATGGTATGGTCACATGGATAGAATGGATAACAATAGTGGTGAAAAAGCTGCATCTGAGTGAATTTGAAGGAGGGAGGAAGCGAGGTAGGCCAAGGAGAAGGTGGAGCGATATTGTGGATGAGTGTGTGAGGAAGAGAGGTTTGGAATTTGGCGAGGCTAGGGGACTGACAAAAGATCGAGCTGGCTGGATGAATACTGTGAGAAGCGCATGATCAGGGATTCGGCACCCCTTTTTAATGTGACAGCATCTGGATTGACTATCGGTTACGTACAGTATATGAGAAGCTACAGAACGTGGTGAATGTTTTCGGCATATCAGATAGAGCCAGGATTCCAGAGGCTTGAATGGTGAGTGAATGGAAGCATGGCCCATTGGATTGGGCAAATTTGGGCTGTCAGGACATTGCTACTCCTCACCCTGCCCTAGGGTGGGAAAGGAGGTCTGGATGATGATGATGATACTAGGCTTTTTTTTTTTTTTTTTTTTACGTGTCCGACTCTGGGCAAAGGCTCCATGGCCTATTCTTGGGGGCAGTGGACTATCCCAAGGCCCAGTAGTCCTCCTACACCTCCACATGTCACCACTTCGGTACTAACACCCACCGTCCATTTTGAATACATGCTAGGGCTGTCTCATACATGACTGGTGTATTGGCATTAGAGGGGGTATTTTTACAATATGTCAGTGGGTCTTCTGATAGATCAGGAAAGTCTGCTTTTATGAAATTCAAATCCTTAAACTGTTCCCTGCCCCAGCCACGATTCGAACCTGGGTCCATTAGGACTGCAGGCTGAGGCTTAACTGAAAATGAAATCAGTGTACTCCAGTTTGAAGTTGCCTTTCTGTTGTCTACCACTCTCCTTCCCAGGACAGGGAAGGAGTAGAGTGACATTTCTATAACCTGGCTGTGGAGCTGCTTGGTTACAGTGGTGCCAGCACATAAAGTTTTCTATCTCCAGTACCACAGTACATTTAAAAGGAATAATAGCATTAAGGTACATATTTAATAAAAACAGTTCACTAGTTTTTCAAAATGTTAATTAAAATCAGCAATATCAACTTGTCAGAATTTGAAGATTCTGCAACCATTCATACCCTGAGACGTGGACACTACAGATTAAATATTTACTACATATTCAAAATGGGCTGGATTGAGATCACTGGTCCTAACAACAGTAAACCTTAAGTAACAGAAGTTCATACAATGCAGTCATGCTGTATACAGTATGACCCTTTATTTTACTCCTAATGTGGCCAAAAAATAAAAATACACTGTATTGTACTCCATGCCAGCCAATCTGTCCATAGACTTGCAACTAAGTGTGGCCTCATTAGCTATGATTGATTTTAATGGTAAAATGGTGATGTTCATATTTATTGCAAATTTCACACTGACATTCCAAGGCCCATAATCTCATCAGTTAAAGAAGCTTCCTAACACCTGTTCCTAAGCATATGGCTTATTATTTCTTACTATCCTCTGATGTGTCATATAAGTCACTGAAATATCACCTTATTATCCACCCATATTAAAAAAAAGGAAGATTGAGAGAGTTTCCTTAAATGACAAGAATATGTACCTATGAGTCTCAAACAATGGCTGTGACGGTATAGCTCTACAGCTATGTTGGCCAGTGTGGAGTACAGAACAAAGTTGTATGATGACATTTTTTGTTCACAGAATGCAGGAACTGTTACTCTTCCCATTAACAGTAAGTACAATTTCAGGTTAACATCGCCAGACCCAACATAAGCATTGTGGAATGACAAAGAAAGCACTGGGTTAATGGTATAACCTTTCACATGGAACTCGAGATAAGCATGGTCAGTGTTAAAAAGCCCTTGATACAAATGAAGCAGTCAGTCTGGAAGCTAAAATAACTTCACAGGTTCTTTTCAACATTGTCTAGTCTCTGTGTGCAATGTATATATATATACAATTCTATGCATAATAAAGTGAATTAGTAATGTATAACCTTCTTTGCTGACAATTCTTTTGGCTGTCATTATCATTTACCCCTGGAACTCCAAAACAACCCATGCACACTAAAAAAAAAATACTGACTTTAACCCCCTGAACACTGATGTCTGATGGTTGTCAGTTTTGGGTCCTGCAGCATAAACTCCTAATACTGACGATTGTAGGCAGGCTGAATATATATATACTGTTCTGTATTATCCCCACGGTGGCTGAGTGGTTAGCATTGCTGACTGCAAAGCTGCCGGCCTGTAGCGCCAGGGTTCGAATCCTGGTGCAGGCAGCTGGGGTCACTTGACTCAGGCGTCCATCCACCCTTTGTGGGTTGGTAGGCAAAATGAGTAACTAAGGTAACACCTAGGGGAGGTGACTGTGGTGACCTGGATGATCCAGTGGCCTTGTGTCCCAGATTGTTGGGTGACTGGGCCGCCACAGGCTCAAAGCCTATGAACAGAGATGAGCACCACACTAAGTGCCTCAATGGTGTATGCCCAACCTCTGTATTATCTTGCATGAAATTTTTTTTTTGCCCCCCCCCCTTCACATGGTGAAATTTTTTAGGGCTTATCTGATGAAGCAAGGACTCCGTGGGCCTGAATGATGAGTGAATGGAAGCAAGGCCCATTGAACTGGGCAAACTTAGGCTGTCTGGATGTTGCTACTCCTCACCCTGCCCTAGGGTTGAGTCCAGAAAATGATGACTTTCAAGCCCATTCCTTCAATCTGTTTCATGCCTAGGCACATAATTCATATTGATTTTAGTGATTTCTGTAAGGTTATTTGGCAAAAATGATGTATTTTCAAAAATTTTCTTGTTCTCGTTCTTAGGAGAGGAGTCTTCCTTTTTTTTTTTTAATCTTTTGACGGTCAATAGTACAGTAACCATTAGACATATGAGAGTGAAATATACATTTGCAGGTGTGTAAATGCAAGCTCTTGAAATCTATAAGACCAAAATTTACCTTGGTGAAAGATGAGATATCAGACCCAAAATGCAGGGGGATAGTCAGGGTGGGAGATTTGCAGTCTTTAGGGGTTAAATATTATGGGTTCCCTTCTAAGTCAAACCACAACTGCTAAGGTCTATTGTCACATCGGGGTGTACTGAAGGGACCTTGAGTTTTGCAGTGTATTCCCACATTATTCAGGTACGATATGCTTGTACAGTGAATATTTGTTTTTTTATGAGATACATGTATTTACAGAGGCAACAGAGATCACAATGATGGGGCAACTGCACACAGTACAGTAATACCTAGTTACTGTATTTATGCTTCCTGTCATCTTGACAGGGTACACAGATCAATATCCTATTCCTTTATTGCAACATATATCTTAGCAGCCTGACTGAATCTATGATATCCTTAAATTTAAGAAAATTGTTCTCAAATACCCTAGAAGATACCTGTCTCAAAATGATATTTACCTTACAAAGTTAGTACAGCAGATCATCAGATTAATAATCAATTAAGGCACTACTAGGGAAGGAATGAGAGGAAAGCCCTAGCTATCCAGTGAGGCTTTGTACATCACTGATAAATTACAAAAAAATCACAGATCACAGAAAAATCTTAAGCATAAAGGACATAATGTTGATAGGTCATTTATGACAGAAATTAACACTCAGCTGTTCTACTAAGATAATTTGTAAATTAACTGGAAAACAGAGTTTAATGCCCAATACAATATTCAAATGAAAAGCAAAATTTAACACTAGATTTAGTAAGGGGAAGAAGAAAAAAAAAAGTACGGTACAACATACAGTATTAGGTTCAATCACAAAGATTAGCACAACGCAGGATTGTAAGTGGTTCTATGGACGGAACAATATACCATAAGTATTAGTTTATCCCTTTAACCCGAACTGTGCTGGGGCCATTAACCTGTACCGTGCTGGGGAAAAAAATATATACAGTATGTATATACCCCTCTAAGCCAGCCTGTTTTCTTTTTTTTTTTTTTTCCTTTATTCCTGGTTAAATGGGCCTAAATATCAATATAAGATCCCTGGCACTAATAAAAGTAATCACCAAAGCCAGAAAGTTGGGTGAATCAAGTCAGGTTGGTGCCACTCGACCTCTGAAATCTTCGATGTTACTGAGATAGCAGAGCGGCTGTGAGCCTATGAAGACTGTCACTCGCCTCCTGCGCTCCTAAATCAGTGTTGTAAGCATGGTGGAAAACTGTCCGAAGTTAGCGAGATACATTACCTTCCACTTTACTTCGGCTGTTTACAGTGACTTCTCAATGCTGCAGGACGTAGATCTACATTACTGGTAATTTAGGGGGAGGGGTGTATATTTACATCCCTAGCACGGTATGAGCTAAGCACTTTGACATTCTTTTATGCTACAAAAATTTGTGATGCACTGAGGAGATTCCAATGCCTCCAGTGTGATCACCATAATTTTGTTTTTAAACTTTAAGCTATCTTAACCATTGTCTGTAGTGAATACATTGTATAAATTAAGTTCAACATCTGAAGCACATTCAAGAGAGAGAAAGAGAGAGAGAGTGCCTGTGCCTGTGGGGTAACATTGTACAACTGAAGTTTGCGCAAGACGTCTTTAAATATAAGTCGGTTTCCCACAAATTATAAGAATTCACTTGGTTACAGGCCATCAACTATTTGGCAGAACTAGCTTTACATTATAATTCTTAAATAATACGGCACAACCACAGTGACATAAAAGAGTAATAGGTCTTACTGGACAACTACAGTCTGAAATCAATGACTTGGTTATCTACTACTGACCATCACAGACAGAGCGATTAATTGTGAAAGGACATGACAACCTGAATTTCTACTATCCCTCAATGAAAGGATACAATGGAGACACTTTATAAGGAATGCCATCACAACACTACAATAAGTGCTAAATAATACTCTTACCAACTAACTGAGGACATCCCACTCGCAGACACTGGAATATAATTGTTAGTATGTTTGCCGCACAATATAAAAGTGAAGCACTATACAGTACAACACTGGTAACTTCTCCAGTGTTTTAACCCTTGCACTCCCGGGGTCATCATAAAATGTACACACTTTCCCCCTATTCCTATTCTATCTCATTTTCTTTACTGCAGCTATATACTGTAACTCCTATCACTCCAGTCATGGTTGGCTGGGCTACTGAGCAGTAATGGTGGCCTACATTAAGTTCTGTTGCAAACTGGCCAAGTTACCATATCTCAACTTCTTCACCCAGGCAAAATGATGAAGCTAGAGATGTTCCTGGCATTATTTCACAACTGAAACTTTTTTTAAAGGTAAAACACTAAAGCTTAGCAAAAATTACAAATCTGCCTGGAGTTAAAGGGTACAGGCATAGAATAATATGGATGTCACTAGGCCATCAGCAAGGAATCAACTTAATGCTCAAAGTACAAATTATACATCGCCTTGCATTAATGATGGAGCCTCAGCTGACTGATCTCTACATCAATGGCATTCTCTCACACACTGACTCCCTCCCTCCCAGAAAAAAGCACTGTTACTTTCTTAAAAAGTTCAGCCTCATCATACTGAACAGCTACAAGTGTACAGTATGCAAACAACTTATTACATTTTGGGTAAATACCCGATACATGGAAAACTACCCGCTCTATCAACATCAAATAAATGAGATCAGAATTACTGGATTTTCATAGACAAAAACCAGCATTATATTACTGACCAACATAATTACAAAAATGACTATATTTTACCTACAGGAGATCCTCTGTTAAGTGATAAACCAGTAGCCGATATCCCTGCTATGGAATGCATAATGGGGGTAATATCAGATAATCCAGTTATATATCTTGCACATGACATTTACTAAAATATCAATGTATAATTTAAATTTCTACCCTATCTTTAGGTGGAAATGATGATGAAGATGAATTTCTGAACTACAATACAAACTTGAAATTTAAATATGCTCTTATTATCAGAAATCCTGTTCATACAGAAAACTGCACATACATAATAGGTTTATATATTAATACAGTACTATGCAACATGCTGTATTGTACAGCAATTTCTTAAACACTGTCGACCTGGTCCATGGAAATTTACATGAATGCTCAAAATATGATTGAAATACCTGAATAAAAATAATTATATAAGCTGTTGTAAATGCTTTTCTAATCAAATCTGGTCCATTAATAACATATCCAGTGATATGAGAGTGGGAAGATAAGATGGACTGTGAAGCAAGGAGATGCTGTATTACCCCATGCAAGATGTAGGAACCCAAGGCATGGCAACTGTATTCCAAGTATATGTACACACTGTCATCATCCTAATCTCTTTTCTCACCTAAGGAAGGGGTTAGGAGCGATACACATAATCATGCTCATTATTCTCACCATCTTCATCAAACACATGAAAATTAATCTAATTCTTTTTGCACAGCACAACATGCTCTCCTTTTTACATTTTTTTTTTTTCTCCTGTTCACATAACAAATGGGAAAGGAGGTCCTGATGATGATGATGATGAAGAGATGGGGGTGCTCACCATCCACTCACTCGATGTAGTGCTGCTCTCAGGTGACTGCCCTTTCCTCCCTTCCTCTTCTGTCTCTCTTTCCATCATCCCATCCTCTTCCTTCTGTTTACAGGTGACTCTTACACTGAGTGACATGCCAAATGATTTCCTGTACACCAGGAAGCCATTTACTACATTGGGTGGTAACCATATAACCAAACTATGGCGCGTGGTGGTTTATTGAGTAATTAAGGTGCTCCAGCTGGATTCAGCCCGTGTAGAATTATATCCATGGAGTGGTTGGGGTTTATTGTTCACGTAATTCCACCTAATGATGAGTGAGGTTGGTCATTCTCATCTTCAACCCCCTCGCACACTGTAAGTTTTTTGTAAGTGTGTGTGACATGATCAGAGAAAATGCAATGAGGGCAGGCTGGACGCATGCACAAAGAAAAACATTCCCATGTATTTTATATGCCCAGAGATTGGTTATAATGGTATAAACTGTATACCATCATCTTCCCTGATGTTCATACTATATGATAAGCTAATAAAAATACACAAAATTTATGAGTAAAAGTACTGTGAAAGTACCAAAATGAGGTGGGAATACTGTTGTTCAACAGTAAAAATAACTGCCCTACACTCTACCAGAAAATTTAGCCCACATAATCCAAGAGGTAAGCAAATGTCCAGATGCAGAATTTCACAAGCTTTCACATGGTGCTGTTGGAATTCTGATATGACCAATAGTTTTCAAGTAAATCACCAAAAATCGCGACCGCCCCCCCTCCCTCCCCAAACCGGAAACCAAGAGAATGCCGTCTATTTGAAAGTGTTGGCCTGGAAATAAACACCCTCCCCTATGATGCACCAAATGTTAACACATTTCATGCTAAAACATAATTTTCGGTGAATATTTCTGCCCAAAATTGTCTAATCGGAATCCCTTCAGACCAACACTAACAAGTGTGTCATTGGTTCCTCTTCAGACTAACACAGTTTTGACTCGTTTTGAGTCATCGTGTGTGAAGGAGTTAAATGTCAGGACCAACGTGCCTAGCCCCAGGCACCTATACTTCTCACGGGGCAACACAGGATTAGATGACTTAAGTACTGTATGTATGTATAACAACCTTAGTGTTGCAGCAATTGTATAGACGGGAAGATGACAGTATAACAAGAAAGGGAAAACTGATCGTAACACCAAAAAGGGTCCTAAATTCTTGACTGATAGCAAATGATCATATAACAAAGGTGTGGTGTATTATGCATGGAAGATATTGCACTGTCGCTGATCTGCATGTATGAAGCATGAATGAACAGACTGCAATTCATTTACAAGGAAGCAAGACAGTATTTTATAAATGCTGGACTCTGAAAAACAAATTTGACTAGGATGTATCACACTGTGGAAGGCTTAGTTTATTAAAGGCAATACAAACTAAATTATTGAAGGAAATGCTGGAAACAGCTGATTGAGTACATCCTGACTGCTCAATACTAAGTACAGTGATGAACAAATGGTATGCTCTGTGAAAAGAGTAAATGGCTTTTTGAAAAATGTGTGAGGTATTGCAGTACTGTAATAAGTCTTGACAATAATCTCCATTTATATAAATGTTTAATTAAGTCTGGGACAATATTCAATAAATCAGGACTTTTTTTTCCACTCTCCCAGGCACTGAACACAAATATAATTCAAGAATATGATAATGAAACAAGGTTTACTAGATATAACCACAGAACATTCATTATACTGAGGATATCAGGATTCTGGCCATTCCTTAAATACAAAATCATAAATATAATCTGGGGCAACTGCAACAAGCACTGACCTTTACCACGCCACACACACGTCACACCCACCAGCACTAACCCTCACTGCTAAGGCATATACTGGCAAAATGATGCAAGTATGGCTGGAATGGAAGAATGAGGGGCGATGATTTCCGGCTCATAGGGTTACAACCTCTCAATGTACTAACAGGTGAAGTAATGGTGGCGACCATCATCCACTCACTTGATGTAGTGCTGCCTACTTCTTCCGTAGCCTTTATCATTCTCTTTCTGTGCCTGCCCTGCTCTCTTCCTATTTCTCCCATCTTTCCTGTCACTTCTTATTGTGTTTCTTTCCTTTACAGGTGGCTTTACATTGAGTGACAAGCCAAATGGTTTCCTGTAAGCCAGGAAACCATTTACAACGCTGGGTGGTAACCATATAACCAAACCATACGTGTTCCCTACGTGTTAACAAGTGGGTTGGTGGAGGGTTAGTACCCCTCCCCGTAAAACAAATAACTCAGAGTCAAATGGCCACCCCTTACGGGATTATGGCGTCTGGCAATAGATAGATAGATAGATAGACAAATAATTCCATAGCATGTAAATATTACGCAATAAGGCAAATGAAAACAATTGCACATCTTTCAATACATAAAACAAGAGTAAAACTTAATACTACTTTGCACATACAATATCACAGAGTCAACAGCTCAGCAGGGAATAACCTTGAATGACTTCTGACCCTGCCTAGCATAAAGAAATAACTTACATAAAAGAAATTACATACAGTCAAACCTTGATATAACGGACTTCAATAGACCGGAATTCGCTTTTATCAGATTCGAGGAGCTACCGGACTAAATTCCTGTATATCGGAAAAAGTCCGATAAAGCCAGAAGCAGTCCGGACTGTTTGACCACTTCAGCTATGTTCATCACAATTAGATAAATAAAAGACATGTGTATCACTGTACAGTACAGTATTATTATATACATTATACCATTTGATTAATGTAGTGAGGTTGTAACAGTAAAGTACCACAATGGTAGTCAAAACTGTTTAAAAACCGTTCATGTGATATGGACTAACGTCAGATATATTGGAAAAAGTACGGATTAGCAGGGGGAAGCTCGGATGTCGCTTTAATCAGAATTTCGCATTTTTCGGAATGGTTTGGGCCCCAATTAGTCCGTTATAGTGAGGTCTTACTGTATAACCATTCTGGATCCCGAGAGAACTCCTGCAATTATAAAAAGACTTAAACTTCAGAACAAAATAATCAAACTTGGCATTACCAACACTCATTATCTTATAATCCTTGTAAAGTATGTTGTTCCAACTGGGCACCAGCTGATAAAAGAAAACCGAATCCTTCATGGACATAAAACACAACCTCCATAACCGCGAAATACTGCGCCCATGCGTATTTTCCAACCCAAAACAACCCTCTCATTATTATCCCTCAACCCCTGAATGGTTTACTTCAAGTGGGCACAGGCTGATTATGGAGAACTCAACCTTGACTTGTATAGTGACACGAGACAACCATCATGTATGTCTGTATGTAGGTATTGCATCCATGCTCACTTTCCAACCTAAGACAACCTTTTGAATCCCTAGTAATTCTTGAATAGTATGTCATTCCAAATGGGCATCAGATGCATTTCTGAAAACTCATCCCTGACTCACATGGTGATGAGATAAACACCATTCTGTATGTACTGTTTGGTACAAACTCTCAAATCTGAAAATCCAATTTCCCAAAGCCTTCATTTTCCAAAAATATTTTTCATATGACAGGGAATGTTGTCATCACCTGTCCTCACACAATTACTGCACATTTGAATATATTTTTTTTGTGGGTATATGAAGAGACATTAAACTACAAATATAAGATACTTCAATGCATTTACTGTTCATGGCAAAATAGGCTGTTTATTACATGATTTGCACATTATTTACCATTATGACTGTACATTCCAAATTTTATTATTTTCCATAAACCATCTGTACCCAAGCATTTTGGATTTGAGAGTTTGTAGTTTATGTGTGTATTGCATCCATGCCCACCTTCCAACCCAAGACAACTCTATGGATATCTAGCGATCCCTATATGGTATGTCAATCCAAGTGGGCACCAGTTGATTATAGAATACCCAATCCTTGACCCTCATGGTGACATAAGCAACAACCATCAGCACCGAGAGATACTGCACCCATGCCCACTTGATGTTTAGCCAGAACCCTGGAAGCCCCACCACTTGCTGCTCTGGGTAGTGGATGTATAAGTGGAGCATGAAGGTGTCACTCTCACCGGGCATGACAGTGGTGTATGTGTTCTCCAGTCGTGTTGTAACTGCAAAGACAAAACAACATGGCAGCCACTATATATTTCGTTACAGCAAATGTTCATTATGTCACCTTTTATTACTGTTCATTGCTCACTAGGCCTGATGATGGTGCATGTGTTATCCAGTCATGTTGTAACTGCAAGGACAACCTTCGTCTTTACAACCTCTTTTTTCCTCCACCCAAAGATGTTGTACGGTGTGGTCCAGAAAAACAAGAAAAAACATGACAGTGGGAGTACTAATCAAAAGTAGTATTAGCTACTAGTTTTTTTTATTACATCACCTCACACTCTGGTGAGAAGAATGATGATTATTACTACAGATGCACTATGGGTGGGGTTCCAAGAGAACCCTTATTGCATCTGTGAAGATAAAATTAGCAAGAGGTTCACATGACTAATGACATACTGACAAGTGTATGTCTGTGAGGCCTATTTAAGTGGGCATGCTATACTGTTAGTTCTCCCACTTTCATGCTTACTTTTTCCTTTTTCTAAACACTCTCATCTCATCTTTAGCTGATGATGATGGTGATGATGTATTACCCTATATAAAAAGAAGTAAAATAATGATGCAAATGTCATAAATGAACTTACTATTTCTCTGCCAGTAATTTGAGAGTATGCTGTCCAGTTTCCAGTCTTTAGGAGACCAGGCACCATAGGGCAGGATAGGGTCATCATACAGGATGAACGAGGAGGAGTGCGGCAGGGGTCTACGTTGGTGCAGGCTAAGGTCACCATGGACTGAGAGGCCAGACATTGGGACACCATTGCTGTGCTGCACTAGACCCAAACCCTCCAGCACCACCTCACACATGTGCTGCAAGGGTCAGTACCACAAAGCACAGGATCAGCACACAAGCACAGAGATGGAATGAAAGCACTATAATCTGGTAATGGTGAGGTTCTCTTGCTTCTTTTGTGACTACCTGAATGAGGAAACAGATTAAATACAAGTATATATGTGGGGGCACTCACCATCCACTCACTCGATGTAGTGCTGCTCTTGGGTAGCTGCCCTTTCCTCTCTTCCTTCTTTCCTTCCTTCCTCTTATGTCATTCTTTCCTCTTCCTTCTTTCTATAGGTGACTCTACACTGAGTGACAAGTGAAATGGTTTCCTGTACACCTGGAAACCATTTACTATGCTGGGTGGTAACCATATAACCAAACTACGGTTTCTGGTGGTTTAGTGGGTAATTAAGGCGCTCCAGCTGGATTGAGCTTGTGTCATTTCATATCCAAGGGGTGGTTGGGGTTTATTGCTCATGTAATGCCAATCAGGGATGAGTGAGGCTGGTCACTCTCATCTTAAATGTCAGGACCAACTTGCCTAGCCTTGGGCTCCTATGCTCCTCATGGGGCAACACAGGTTTAGATGATGGATGGATATATTACTTTCTTCACAGTTAGGATGCACTGTTAAAAAAAATAACTATAATTCATTCCTTTATTGTCTCATCCGGGATGAATTGGTTAGGGACTAGGCTACTTACTCCATACATTTAAGGTAAAACTGACCAGCTGCTCATCCCTAAGTAATACTATGTGAGCAATAACCCTCAACCAAACGTTGGATGTATTCCCTTGTGGGCCTCATCCAGATGGAGTGTAATAACCCAGTAAACCACCAGGCATCATCTTGGTTATATTGTTGCAACCCAAACAGTAAATGGTTTCGTGGGCTTCAAAAAACAACCTGGTTTATCATAAGTGCAAAGTCAAATGAAGGTAGCACTATACCATATGAATGGATGGTGAGTATCCCCAGCTATCAATCTTAAGGTTCAAGTCATATGGGCAGCTAGGACCTATTTACACAAAATACTTGGGGATAAGTGACTGGTCCCCTCACTTTACAAGACAGGGCTGAGCACTCTAATTCCAGGCTCCTTTTCTCATGATGAGGCAACACAGGATCGATCATGATGGATACTATACAGCACTGTGTATGGTACTCAAAGGGAGGTGGTAGTAAAAGATGATAATGATGATAATAATTATAATAATGACAACTGTACTGCACTGCATATGATACTCACGTGGAGGCGATAATCAAAAATGAGGAAAAGGGAGACACTGTAGACCAAATCTTTACTTTTGAGGGGCAACTCCAGGCTAAAATGCAAACCATCCTTCATCCCATCATGGTTGATGTCTGGCTCATGGGACTGCAGAAGGGAAGAGTGTGAGGCTGATGGCCAAATAATTGATCCTGACCAGATTAAAGTGTAAGCATAACTCCATACTGAGGCTGGCCATAGAACAGCTGATGTTTATCTATGGACTGGAAGCTAAACCATATGTAAAATCCTGCAAATTATTTAAACAGCTCCTGGGAATTGGAAAAAAATAAAAAATAAAAATATCATTAGTCTCAGACTGGACTATGCACTTGTGGCTGAATATTTCCTGCCTAGAAACTATAATCATGTGGCTCGTAGCCACATTTCACTCTCATGATACAAGGTCGGGCAGTGGATGTTGGAGTGGCCCTAGTGAGAGAGGGCAGTGTGTGGAAACTCCCTGTACTGTTGTTTGCAGATGATACTGTGTTGTTGAGTGAAGACGAAGGGGAGCTGCAAGGCTTGGTAGATGAGTTTGGGAAAGTGTGTAAGAAACAGAATCTACAGGTGAATGTGGGGAAGAGTAAAGTGATGGTCTTCGAGAGAAGTGAAGCCAGTGAGTGTACAGTGAGATTGGATGGGAGGGATATGGAGAATGTGAGTGAATTTAAGTACCTGGGCAGTGTGATGAGTAAGGATGGAAGTCTGGAGGGTGAAGTGCTCGAAAGGGTACAGCAGGGAAGGAAGGTTGCTGGTTCGTTGAAAGCAGTGATAAGAAACAGGGAGGTGAGCATGGAAGTGAAAAAGTTGTTACATGACAGTATTGTAATACCAACTCTGACATATGGAAGTGAAGCTTGGACCCTGTTGGAAGGACAGAAGTCAAGAGTGAGAGCAGTGGAAATGAGTTATTTGAGAGGGGCATGTGGAGTCACATGGAGAGACAGACTAACAAATGAGGAAGTGAAGGAGCGTTGTGGTGTGGTTGAGGATGTGATGGGAAGCGTTAGGAGAAACACGTTAAGGTGGTTTGGGCATGTGGAGAGGATGGAGAGTGAAAGATTGACGATGAGAGTGTATGTGAGTGAGGTGGAGGGGGCGAGAGGGAGGGGGAGGCCGAGGATGAGATGGAGGGATGGAGTGGAGAGGTATATGAGAGAGGGGGGTGTGAGTTGGGAGCATGGTAGTGAAATGGCAGGGGGCAGAGTGACATGGAGGCGATTTGTTTGTGGCCACCCCGTTTGGGATTGAGGCGTCTGGCAATAGATAGATAGATAGATAGATAGTACTTCCCAGGGCCTGGAGCAACCACTCCTCTACTAGTGTACCTAGCAGACCCTAACCTTTGCCAGTCATTTATTGAACATCCATGATTTTAACACATGATAAGTCTGCATCCCACATCACACTGTGAACAGGTACTTTAGCAAGGAAATAGAAAGGTCAGACAAGTTTTATAGCTGCATACTTCAGCAACACACTGAGGTGGTTTGGCCATGTGGAGAGGATGGAGAGTGAGAGACTGATGAGGAGAGAGTATGTGAGTGAGGTGGAGGCTAAGGATGAGATAGAGGAATGTTGTGGAGAGGTATATGAGAGAGGGGGGTGTGAGCTGGGAGCAGGGCAGTGAAATGGCAGAGGACAGGGCGACATGGAGCCGATTTGTTTGTGGCCACCCATTACGGGATTAAAGCGTCTGGCAATAAATAGATAGAAAGATATTTTCATAATAAATTGACAGCTTGTCCACATTCCCATTTATTCAGTTTACTTTACATGGGCATGAGAACTGTACTGTCATCCCCTCAACTCTTTCAGTATGGTGAAATCATTTATAATTTCTTTTCTGGTTTTATATCTGATTCATAATAACGCGGTCTACCTGACACCATCTTCATCCTTGCTATCTTCAGAATATTATTAGCTTCGCAGAGAACTGGAGAGGTGTGAAAATGGTTTTCATTAGAATGAGGACTGAATTCTAAATATCTTAACTCCCTGAATGCAGTGACTTATTACTTAGTTTATTCTTGTTCCTTCCAGATAATGTATTCCGGCTTCAGAATGGCCTATCATATTGAATGGGTTAATGCAATCTGTATCTAACTCTGCCAGTTAGTTAAGTCTCTCCTATGCTGAATAAAAGCATTTGAAGACAGCATAAATAAATCACCTGATTTACCAGACAATAGTTCTTTCACATTAACTTACCCAGAAATTCCTCCTTTAGTAGCTAATTTACCATGGGCCAATGGCAGAATAAGGTAATACTATACCAGTACATCCTTTCCATAGCCCTTTTTTGTAACCAGTATAATTTTCTATTGATAATCTATTACTAGAGCACTGCATTCATGACTGAGACACAGCAATTTCAAGGCATATTAGGGTAAAATGAGTATGATCATAGTAATGTCAATTTCAGAGTAAGCTGAAGTAAAGAGTATCATAATAATAATAAGCTGAAGTAAAGAGTATAATAATAATAATATTTCATCATCATCATCATCTAGACCTCCTTTCCCTCCCTAGGGCAGGGTGAGGAGTAGTAAAGAGTATAATAATAATAATAATAATAATAATAATAATAATAATAATAATAATAATAATAATAATAATAATTCATCATCATCATCATCCAGACCTCCTTTCCCACCCTAAGGCAGGGTGAGGAGTAGCAACCTCCAGACGGCCCAAGTACGCCCAATCCAATGTGCCCTGCATCCATTCATTCATCATTCAAGCCCCCGGAGTCCTGGCTCTATCTGATAGCCAAAAACACATACCACATACTGTAGCTTCACATAAACGTATCCAATAGAGTCAACCCGGTTACTGTCATGTTACAAAAGGGATGTGGAACCTCTGATCATGCACTTCCCCTCACAACATCCATCCAGCCAGCTCGATCTCTTGTCAATCCCCTAGCCTCACTGATACCTCTCTTCCTCACACTCATCCACCATATCCCTCCACCTTCTCTTTGGTCTACCTCTCCTCCTTCCTCCTTCAAATTCGCTCAGATATGAGATTTTTTTTCATCACTCTATTGTTATCCAATCTCTCCACATGACCATACCATCCCAGCAGACTGTCTTCGATTCTGGTGTCCACAGACTTCCTTACTCCACATCTTTCGCGAAACACATTATTTCATATTCTACTCACTCTCTGTACTCCACATACATTCCTCAGCAGTTCCATCTCCATTGCTCTCACTCCTGACTTTTCATTTTCATGCGACACTATAATCTCACATCCATTTGTTAAAGTTGGCACTAACACTCCTTCATGTAAGCCTTGTGCAGCTGCAATACTCGAGCCTCTGTTTCTTATCAAGGCCTTCATAGCACCAGCTACTTTCCTTCCTTGTGTCACTCTACTTTCCACTTCTTTTGCACATTTTCCTCTCTTTTCTAGCACTGTACCCAGGTACAGTATTTGAACTCTCTCACCGATTCGTCTCTCTCTATTCACTGGAATATCACACTGGGAGTCACCTTCTCTCTCAATAATCATCACTTTACTCTTTTCTACATTTACTCTCAAGGCACGATGTTCATAGACATCAACAAAACTCTGCACTAGTCTACCAGATTCTTGTCCGGTATTTGCAAGTAGTACTGCATCATCAGCATACAACAAATTTGACATATTCCATCCATCAACATTCATTACTATTGCCATCCCTCTCTCTATTATTTGTGTTTGTACTTCCCTCATCACCCCATCCATATATATATACTGAACAACCATGGGGACATCACAAAACCGTGTGGCATACCCACAATGATCGTGAACCATTCACTCAGATGCCCATTTACCCTTCCACATGCTTCACTACCATCATAAAAACTCTTGATGGCACCTAGCAGCATACCACTTTCTTGTTTTCTTTTTCTTTAATGTGTCTGACTCTGGCCATTGGCTTCACAGCCTGCTACCAAGGCCCAGTAGCCCTCCTACATACCATACACCTCTACATATCACCACTTCAGTGCTAACACCCACTGTCCATAATGAATTCATGCTAGGGCAGTCTCATACAGAACTGGTGTATTGGTATTAGCGGGGGTATTTTTATGAGGTGGAGGGATGGAGTTGAGAGGTATATGAAGGAGGGGGGGAGTGAGTTGGGGGGAGGGCAGTCAAATGGTGGGTGACAGAGCGACTTGGAGGCATTTCGTCTGCGGTCACCCTTTGTGGGATTAGGGCGTCGGGCTATAGATAAACAGATAGACAGATTTTTATGGCATGTCGACGGGTCTTCTGGTAGATCAGTAAAGTCTGATTATTATGAAATTCAAATCCTTAAACTGTTCCCTACCACAGCAGGGATTTGAATCTGGGTCCGATAGGACTGCTGGTCACCTCTCTACCGACTGAGCCACCACCTCCCCGTACATGTGCAAAAGCTTCTACAATCCTTCTCCATTTACTTTGCCATATGCTTTATCCAGATCCATGAATGCCATAAACACCTTATAGTCCTTCTCACAAGCCTTCTCCACTATCTGTCTCACTGCAAGTATTTGATCCACACATCCTCTGCCATTCCTAAAGCCACCCTGTTCATCACTCACTAGGACTGATATCTCTCTTACTTTCTCTCTAATAATTCTTCCATCTACCTTCCCTACCACAATCAATAAACTTATGCCACGATATTTCTTGCACCCACTTTGCTCACCTCTATTTTCGTACAGGGGTACAATCACTGGCTTTTTCCATTCTGCTATTGCAGTTTCACTCATCCATGCCATCTTACATACCTCCAACAAGCATTTCATTCTCTCTCCACTACACTTTATCATCTCTGCATACACCTCATCAATAATAATAATAATCATCATCATCATCATCATCATCATAATCAGATAAAAAATAATGACTGCCTATATAATTGGGCCTCGTTACATCATGGGGTTATGTCAAGTGACAGCACATCAGGGCAATTTCCTGTATAGCAAGGCAATTATAATACTGGTTCAATCATTTAGTTTCAATCATAAAGGCTCCAACACACTTGCATGCATCGGCCTTGGTCAACTAATGGTGGCTCTCAATGCTGCTCGATCCCTGGCAGCCTCCCTATTCAGTCCCATATTCCTGAGGTCACATTCTATGACCCAATCCCTGGTCTTTTCAGTCTGCCTCTCGCAACCCTACTCTCAACATTCACGCTTCTCATCCTCTCCACATGCCCAAACCATCTCAATCTACCTCTCCTCATCACAGCACCAATACATTCCAGTCTCATCCATCTTCTTAACTCTTCCATCATACACCCAGCCCCCCCAGGCCTCGCATTCAAGGATGTACTGCACATCCACCTAATCAATGTCATTTCTGTATATCTGAGGCTGTGAATATCCTCTTCCTTTACTAGAGATTTATTTATGGTCAAGGGTCACACACCCAAAAAAGAGTATAAAAAGTGTATGCCATGTGGTGGCCCTAAGGCAGAAAATAACCAATCTGTTGTACAAGGTATGTGAGAGTGAACAACCAGGAGAGAAAAGATCACATGAGGAGTTTTGGGAGATGCTATGTTCTTGTATGTTCAATAATCATGGAAATTTTCACAGAAATACATCACTGTACTACAGCTGTGTAGAGATCATCCTGCATTCCCTTAGGAATGCTGGCAATCACTTGGAGGTATTACTCTTCATAAATTTCATGAACAGTATTTTAAAAAATTAAAGTGAGCTACTACTCACCATTAGGGCAAACTACTGTTATTACCTTACCCTTTCCTCAACAATACACCAGCATTCTACATAAGAACTATTAGTTATCTTGCAAGATAACTATAGTAGACTGAATGAAAGAAGTATAAAAGAAGAACTGAGTCTCACAAGGGGAAAAAAAAATCTGGACTCTAGCCACTGCCATGGCAATTCTCGCAATCGTTCAGCAGGCCTGGTAGAACGTTTTATATGTCATTCTAGCAATTCACTGCATAGTGAGGACTGACTGTACAAAGAAAGCCTGGTACCTTAATGATGGGAACCCTAACGTAGTCTTTCACTACACTGTTGAAGGATGGGTTGGTGGCCCAGATAAGGGGTCCATGAGCAGTGTCAGCCACAAAGAGAACCTGGTGCTTGAAGGTGATGTCAGCTTGCTCTCGCCACTGGGTTTCCCTCAGCCACAGACCTGACCATGAGGAAAGAAATAAGATGAGAATAGGGACAAGGGAATGATGAGAAGACAAGGATGGGGAGAGGAATGACAAGAAGATGAGAATGGGGAGAGGAAGGGAATGATCAGAAGACAAAGATGGGGAAAGGAAAAGAAAGAAAAGAAGATGAGAACAGGGAGTGGAAGGGAATGATGAAAAGACAAGGCTGGGGAGAGGAAAGGAACAACAAAAAGATGAGAACAGGGAGAGGATGGGAATGATGAGAAGACATGGATGGGGAGAGGAAAGGAAAAACAAGAAGATGAGAACAGGGAGATGATGGGAATGACAAGATGGTGAATACAAGGAGGAAACAAATGACAAGATGAGAATGGGGTGAGGAATGGAATGAAAAGATCAGAAGAATGAGGAGAGGAATG
>JAGKTI010001898.1:20491-30990 GCA_018397915.1 Birgus latro | reverse complement strand
GCGATTTGTTTGTGGCCACCCCGTATTGGATTAAGGCGTCTGGCAATAGATAGATAGATAGACTTCCCAACTACTGTAACTTGTTTGGCACCCTGTCTAACTCTCTTTACCTCTTTCCAGAACATTTTCTTACATTCCTTCCACTTGACACTCAAATTCCTTCCAAACTCCTCATTCACTCTCTTCTTCCTCTCTTATTAATCTCTTCATCTCTACATATAACTCTCTCTTCCGTCTCTCAACTTCTTCCACGCCCGTTTCTCATCCACTCACTATATTCTTTCCTCTTTTGTGCCACAGCCTGTCTTACCTCTTCATTCCACCATGCTGTTCCGTGCACCCCCTTTTTGTCTTCGCTTCACCCCATACACCACCTCACATACCGCACAGACTTCTGTAAATATCTTGCATGCAACTTCCACATCCCCCATCTGCTCCAGTCTATATTTATTCAATCCTTTCATTCCTGACAATCTCCATCTGTTCTCCCCACACTGCACATGTGAAATCAGCCTTATCTTGCAGTCTATCTCTAATTTCACTACATCTCTTATGCACCCACTTATCACAAATGCTGTACAAGATGGAATTGCTTCTCACGCCCTTGTGGCAAATCGCACATGGTCACTCTCCCTTTTCTTTGACAGTACCGCCACCAGCCCTAAATACCATCGCTTTTGTTTTATCTGCATAAAACAAAAGTGATGGTATCAGGCTGGTGGCAGTACTGTCAAAGAAGATGGAGAGTGACCAAGTGCAATTTGCCACATTGTTATGGTATACAGAAAAACCTATAAATTGTTGTTAACCAAAAGGTTAACCCTGTCAGAGGAGTAAATATGTGGTCTCTACTGAATGGAACCTTGCTGCAACATCATATAATTGCAAAACAACCATGTCAACATTATTTGGTAATTCTTTGCCAAATGGGTATGACAACTTCACCTACAGCTATTATATATAACAAACCCATGATCTCAATGTGAGTAAGTCCGTTACAGCACATAGGCATCACATGCACTGTAGTTAACTGTTCCATGTGACTGCAAGAAGTGACTGGAAGAAGACAAAATACAGATATGCCTATCTTGGGGTACTTAAGGGAGTGGCCAGATCGCCTGCGGCAATGTTTACTGACAATCTCTCCAACTGGCTGCATTGTTTACCAGCCATCGCTCCGACTGGATGCGTCAGTGTATCCCATGTCAAAGTATTGGGACACTTCATGATTTAACCAAACCTAACTTAACCAAACCAAACCTATTCCAACCTTACCTCACTTGCATTTGACAGCCAGCTTTCAAATATAAAAATGTGCGTTAGGAACATTAAAAATGGCCGGCTACTGGCAGACTTCGATAGTATACTTACACATTCTAAATCCTCATTTATAGCTTTCAGAGGCAAGTTTATACAAATTCCCAGTACCTGTGGTAATTCAGGAATAATAACAAGTAAATTGTGAAAGACTCATTTCAACAGAAAATATGGAAAGGCCGCACCAGTTTGGTAAAGAATTTGTCATAATTCGGTAATTATTTACCACCTGTGTATATATAAATATATATACAGTATATATATATACAGACATGATCACAAGGTGAGTAATTTTGGTACATAAGCAACACAGTTAACTGTTCCAGTGTGATTGTAAGAAGTGACTGGAATGAGACAAAATATATATACCTACTTTGGGGTACTTAAGGAAGTGGCCAAACAAAGTTTACCAACAGTCTCTCCAACTGGCCGTGTTCAGTCGACATTGGCCGCGTTGTTTACCAACCATTGCTCCAACTGGACAAGTCAGTGTATCTCATGTCAATGGGAAACTTGATAATTTAACCAAACCTAACCAAACTAAACCTTATCCAACCTGTGTTTGATGGCCTGCTTTCACATTTAAAAATGCATATTAGCAACATTAAATATGGCCAGAAACTGGTAGACATCAGCGGAATCTTCACGCATTCTAAATCCTCATTTATGTTTTTAAGAGGTTAGTTTATAAAAATCCCCAGTAACTGAGGTAATCCAGGAATAACAACACGTAACCTGTGAGACTCATTTCAACAGAAAATATGGAAAGGCCGCGTCCATTTGGTAAATAATTAATAATTACTCTAATGTGCTCATCCTATGGACAACTGTGTACGACAGAGACGATAAATTGGTAAATACTCACATGGGAGAAGTGAGGGGTGTGTGAGAAACAGTTACTGCAACACCGCACTTCAACCACCAGGGAACATCACTCACCACATGACGCCAGATCAAAGCAATGCATGTGAATGTAAACAAACATCTTTGCCGTACCCGCGTTCGAAAGATTGGATCATACTATCAAATAATTAACTCTTGTCCAATGTATAATTATATTTTATGTACGTATATGTAAATGCATACATTTTTCTGATGATAATGCTACATTTACAAACCCTTAAGGTCTCATAATTAATCTAGGGCGATCAGAAGTGACAGCAGGCTAGTGACGTGATCGTAATCAGACACCCTAATTTACCTGGAAATGGCGGTTCATTCAAATGCCGGCATCAATTCAAAATAAAACAGAATCAACATCTTGCTTTAAACGGCTGAAATCTCCCTTGATCATTATTTCTAATTACCCTACGATCATATGGTTATTTAGAATAATTGAATGTAATATCACGATATAGAGTCCTTTAACTTTCTGGCTGTAGGTTAGTCAAAGCCAAAGGCGCGACGAGCGGATCGAGACTACATCTGTGGGATGATATTTTGGCCCCATTTCAGAATCAAGGTTTAAACCTGGAATCAAAGCCATGCTCAAACTCATTAATGAGGATTAATCGAGCTGTAATAATAGCTCGGGGCTTACCTATTTTCAGGTCAGTGGATTTCTGGGCCTGTAATCGCAAATTTAGGCAAGCATTCGGATACAGTGAGTACAGCCAACCATCGCACGCACCACGCAGAGGTTCGTATTTATGACTGTCCCGGTGTTATGCACGGAGAGACTTATGCTGTCTGGAAGTTACGACACCGGGAAGTCAATGTGGGGTAGGAGGGGGGAGGATGCAAAATTATTACCCAGTTACCGCTGTGTGAGTGTTGTGTTGGGTACTGCAGATTTATGTAGGGTCTCTGTGGTATAAGAGTGTTGATCAGTGTCTGCCATGTCTGTGAGTGACCATGCCGTTGTAACGTAACCTTGCGCCCATTAATGGTTTTACATTTTTTTTCCATATACGGTAGTAAACTGATTGGTTTGTTTGGTTATTTAATTAACCTTATTTCCAGAGGCTTGGTGTGGCTCTGGACATCTCTAATCTAGAGTGTCTTCGGAACTGCCTACGTCTGGGACACCTACATGTGCGGACGTTTTGAAAATTGCGCTTGTGTATTTTGCAAGTGTAAGGACTTTTTAACCTAGATAGGCCTATATATGAAAATTCTTTAAATTTTGGATTCCTTCTTTATACGAATTTGCTTAAGAACAAATTGAGTCATGCGAATACTTAAGAATATTTCCTGTTTTATTAATTTATTTTTATTTTCAGGTAGATTGATAAATTTTAAGAGGGGCACCTCGCTTCGTGTCAGCGCTGGAGCACCCCATCGAGGGACGTGTGTGGTGAGTGTTGGGATCCCATGTTTGACTATGGACGTTAGGCTAGGTAGGATTGCTGTGCACCTCCCAGCAACATTGCCTAACTCTCTTCTACTTTCAAGTATTGTCTAGGGATGAAACCTCGCTGCCAGTTTGTAGGGTAAAGATCTTGCTTTCGAATTTAAAATGGATAACTTAAGCTTTGCCTTTATGGTACTGTGGCTTACGTTTTGTGAGCAGTGGAACCTCGTTTCCAGTTTGTGGGTTTAGATTTTGCTTTCAGATTTAAAATGGGCAACTAGCCTTGCCTTTATGCAACTCTGGCAGATGTTTGCGACAATTTGACAACACTAGTAGAGTTGGCGAATATTACTGAGGTGTAATCCAAACTTATGAAGCTTTACGAGAAATAATCAATGGTTCACGGTGAAACGACAAATGAAGCTTGGAACTGTAGGAAACGTATGAAAAATTATGTACAAAGTGGTTCATAAACGGTTAAACGAAATATGAAACACGAGTGTAGAACCCTTGGGTAGATTTGAACTTAACTATGATTGTAGTAAACACAGTAATCCATTTGACGAGGAAGAGGTAAGAATGTGCATGAAAAAGAGAAGGGCAAACTGGTAGATTATAAATTGATAAGTTAGAGAAGAAACGATTATAAATGGAGTCCGAGGAGAACCTTGATGGAATTATAACTAAAATACTAACTAATACGATTTGCTTTTAAACTGTTTTGGGTAATAATGTGCAGTTTATACAGGAAGATGTGCTATTAATGGAAGCGCTGTTCACGATCAGAAAATGTGGTTTGGTATTTTTGAGCGTTATTGTTGGTGATTTGGATGTTGTTTCAGATGGCTAAGTTTATTAAGGGATGATTGCAGGATTTGGGGTATTTAAGGTTAAAAGTTAAATGTGTATCTTATACATTCACTGGACGCTTAATCAGGTGAACAGTAAAATGTAATTGAAAGTTAAAATTGGATGGATGTTTAATTAGATGCGCAGTTGTGGAAAAATATGTGCAGTCATGGGATTTTGTTAAATACTTAATCGGCTGCTAGGATTAACTGGATATTGTTAAATTGTGAGCAGTTGGGGAAGATTAATGATTAGATTCACTGGTTGGAGAAGATTAATTAGACGCTTAAAATTACATGCGCAATTATGGAAAGATTACTTACACGTTTAATTGAAAAATGGTTAATTAGATGCGCAGGTAAGGGAAGATTAAGCAGTGTTTTTAATGCGCAATCAAGGAAAGACTAGACTGTGAAGTAAGGGAGAAACTTGATGTTTAATTAGATGCAGACTTAAGGGAAGAGTAACCGATTAATTAGATGCACATGAATAATATATAAGATGCACAGTTGAGAAAAGATTCAAGATACTCGGTGAAGGACAGATAATTTAATGAGGTGAAGAGATGCGGGGATGGAAAAGGAAGGGAGAGAAAGAGTTAAGAGGGAGGGAGACAGTGGAAGAGAAGGGGAGAGGGAGGGGTGGAGAGGGAGAGACGAGGTGGAAAGGGAGAAGCAAGGTGGAGAGGGAGGAGGGGGGGAGGAAGGGAATGGCGGGATGGACGAAAGGAGAGAGGTGGAGGTGGAGAGGGAGAGAAGCTGGATAGTGAGAAGAGCTGAATTGGGGAAGGAAGGTAGAGTTGTTAGAATGGAGGGAAATGAGAGGAGATGGGTTAGGAAGGAGGTAGATGAGAGGAAGATAATGGTTAGGAAGGAGGTAGATAAGAGGATAATAAGACTCTAAGAGGGAAAGGACGGGAAGTGAAAATTGATTAGGAGAGAGAGAGAGGAGAGAAGACTACATGGAGAGAAGAGAGAGAGAGAGGAGAGAAGACTGCATGGAGAGAAGGGAGAAAGATTGATTACGGGAGAGAACTATGTAAACACAAGAGGGGGGGGGAATAGCAAATATGGAGGAAGAGGAGCAAAACTTGATTGGGAGAGGAAGGAAAGGAAAAAGGCAGCATGGAGGGAGAGACAAGCAATAGCTACGATGATAGGAAGACTGTTGTACATAAAAGAGGATGTCTAGGAGAGGAAGAGAATGTTAGGACTGAGAGGAGAAGAGGAGTAGGTTTAGGAGGGAGGAGGAAGAGTACGTTTAGGAGGGAGGAGGAGGAAGACAAATGAGAGGAAGACGTGGACGATGAGAAACAAAAATACTAAACACCGCGTAACACAGGTGAGAAACAATGTGCCTTTTTATTTTTTGTTTATAGCGGTTCATAAACGAAAAAAAAAAAAAAATAGTCACCAATCCCCTCTCGCAATGGCGGCTAGTCGATACAGTATAATGCCTAATCTTTATTTTTCTGGTACCGTGAGGGAGGCGGGGGCATGACTGAGAGGGGTGCAATAGCGTTGGAAGTGGTTTTAATGCACAGCCACCACCACTACTACCACAGTTACCACCACAGTCACCAGTATCTACAGTACCACCACCACCGCCACCACCATAGTCACAGTATCACCACCACCACCACAGGAATCCTCAAAGCCTAGGAAGTTTAACAGATATGCATGTTGTATTTGCACGAATTCATCAGGACAAAATACCTTGATCACGATAGAGTCTCATAAATTAACCTCATCACTATAATGACATCCATTTCCTGAATCAGTACGATGACATATTGAACTTAAGGGTTAATTATCTCTTGTTAAAGTCGTTATCTGTTAATTACCTTTTCTAATATACAGTTTTTATAGGGTTTAAACTTGACTATCTCTTTTTCGGCCATAACTTAACCATTCACGTGAGACAGACTGCTAATACTTCCAAGAGAATGCAAGATGGTCCCCACACATCTCAGTTCACTAACATGCGATTACTTCTGTGCAAATTACCATGGTGATTTGAGAAGCATAACAACGACCCCGAAATTTACGTGTATGATTTGTGATCTCTGACATTGTAAATCCCAGTAAAATTGAACGGGTAATATCTATCTATCTATCTATTGCCAGACACCATAATCCCGTAAGGGGTGGCCATTTGACTTTATTTTTTTTTTTACGGGGAGGGGCACTAACCCTCCACCAACCCACTTGTTGACACGTAGGGAGCACGTATGGTTTGGTTATATGGTTACCACCCAGCGTTGTAAATGGTTTCTTGGCTTACAGGAAACCATTTGGCTTGTCACTCAATGTAATGCCACCTGTAAAGGAAAGAAAAGCAGTAAGAAGTGACAGGAAATATAGGAGAAATAGGAAGAAAGGAGGGCAGGCACAGAAAAAGAATGATAAAGGCTAAGGAAGAAGTAGGCAGCACTACATCAAGTGAGTGGATGATGGTCGCCACCACCTACCACTACGGGTAATAAAGATCTTTAAAATATAAATTGTAATAAAGGTCTTTAAAACATAACGTCGAGATCTTCAAATATAACCCATAATAAAGATCTCAAAAATATAACGAGTAGTACAGATGTAAAATATAACCAGCAATACATCCCGTCATACATGCATTCACTGCCTGCTGTCGCCTGGTGATATCAGTAAGGCATTAATAAAGATGACCTACACATGAGAGTAACCTTCGCTGTCTAGTAAAGGAGACAATAATAACGGACATGAATTCCCAACATATCAGAATGCACTTACTCTACATGCTTACTATTTTTCCGTCATATATCCTCGCTATGTAACTACTTTGTACTTGAAAATTTTTACAGTACTTTACAGTAATTCAAGCACGTGTCATACTGAGAGGATGGGAAATGAAAGACTGAGTAGAAGAGTATGTGAGTGAGGTGGAGGGGGAGAGGAGGAGGGAGAGACCAAGGATAGGATGGAAGGGTAGAGTGGAGAAGGAAGGGTTTGTGAGTTGGAGGGAGGGGAGACAAGCGGCAGAAGACAGAGCGACTTGGAGGAGATTTGTTTGTTTGGGGCGTCTGACAATAGATAGAGAGACAGATAGATGGATGCACAGATAGCCTAACTGGTAATTGGCAAGGTTACTCACACAATGCAGGGGCGAAATTCCCGAGCATACTCACGCTCCATTTCTTGTCCGTAACTTTAATTTGTATTCGCAGGAAGAGCTAAATACATGGAAAGACTCGACACCCTACCGTCCTTGTTCATCCTGGGGAAACAAATCACAGTTACTACTTACGATCCGGAAATGATCGTAAGTGCATTTGTGAGTTCGACCCCAGGTGTACTTGGTATTTACAAAGTTTCATTCACTCACCATTTTGTATCGAGGAGAGGGAGTATTTTTTTTTTTTTTGGGGGGGGGGTTTCCGGGGGGGGAGGAGGGGAGAGGAAGACAGGGGGAGGAGGAGGTAGGAAGACAGGAGGAAGAGGTAGGAAGACAAGAGGAGGAGGTAGGAAGACAGGAGAAGGTGCATTGTTGTTACTACACTCCTTTTACTCTAATTTCGTCTAAAATTGCCATCTCTCCACATTAAATGGCGAGTTGCGACACTAGATTTTACTTCACCTTTTCCTCAGCTATTTATTTTGCGCATTACACCTTATTAGCCTACTGTACAATGTCACTGGTGCTGAGTATGTTGATAATATAAATGTATAAATAGTACCGTAAGACAGTGTTGTGGTGTTTGTAAAATAAATCACACACACACACACACACACACACACACACACACACACACACACACTTTATTTCTGCCCTGATTACTAATATACACGTTCGACGAGAATTACGTGTTTGGCTCTGTGACACACTTGGTTCATTCGGGATGGAGGCCAGTGTTTGGGAGCCGATGGTAGTGTCTCTCAATCGGTCTGGGAAGCTGAGTGGTTATTTCATCCAACCTATAAAAAAAAATGAAAGGGAAGGAAAATGAGAAAAGAATGAAAGAAATTGAGAAGGATGAGAAAAGAATGAAAGAAATTGAGAAGGATAAGAAAATAAAGGAAGGAAAAGCACGAAGGTAAGGCACATTGAGATGCAAAAATAAAATATATAAATCGGCTCTTGCTTAACCATTCGGCTATTTTTCAAGGGTTGTGGATCATTTGGCTATTTTTTAAGTGCTGTGAAACTGCTGTGGATCATTTGGCTATTGTTTAAGTGCTGGGAATTGCAGTGGACCATTTGGCTATTGTTTAAGTGCTGCGGAAGTACAGTGGACGGTACTTGCACTGTGGACAAGCTGAATTAGTGGTCTGTATCGCGAACTGGCCATGTGCTGACTTTTTAACATGAAGACGTTATTTGGTGCATATTAAATGAGGATACAATTGAGAACAGTGGTCGGTGAAAGGATGTAACAAAATCGTAACTTACTTATATTATTTTCTCCATTACTGCTGCTACTGCTGCTGCTAATAATAATAATAATACGTTATCAGACACAAGGGGCTAATTTTTCTCCCCAGGATGCCGACGGTGACGTACAAAAATAAGGTAGCCACACTGCAAGGATTAAATGTTTTGTTTTTCCAGGATGCTGTATGTGATGATAGAGGATTTTTTTTTTTTTTTTTTTCCCCAGGATGTCGGTAGTGTATACGCTAAGTGGAAGGGGTGTGGTGGATGAGGCGTTTGCCGTGTTGCAGTGACTGTGGTGCAACAAGAAGCCCCTAACCCTCACCTTCCTTGCCCTCATTGCAACCGTCAGCATCAGCAACCACATCACCAGACGCAGGCTCAGGTACTCGCATGCTATGGACAACAGGCGGTGCTGATTATAATACCCGGGCCTAAGAACAGCGAGCTTGGTCTAGTCGGCGTCGCAGGCTCCCCAACCCATCTCCCTTACTAGTTTATTCTGACATATGACACGTTAATATTCTCTCTCTCTCTCTCTCTCTCTCTCTCTCTCTCTCTCTCTCTCTCTCTAGTTATGTCTATATTTCAAAAAACGTAAATAACATAGGAAATAACTTCTATACCTCTTGTTTATTCTGACATATGACACGTTAATATTGTCTCTCTCTCTCTCTCTAGTTATATCTATATTTCAAAAAAACGTAAATAACATAGGAGAGAAAAATAACTTCTATACCCCTTTTAATCTTACCTGACCTAAAATTTCATCCCTCCATTTCAGACACTAATTCGTGGCAAGAGCACCCTTTCCTTAGCGATTTATTTTGCACACTACATCTTACTTATGTCTTATATCTTATTGTATTTTAAGGTATCGTTACAAAATCATGTGTTAGTTACAGACACAGTTGGTCAGCTCAGAAAAGGATGCAGTGGTGCTGTACTTACTGAGGATAATGTGGTGTTAGGTACAGAATTGTGGTGGTAAGGGTGATGTTGTGGTGTTAGCGGTGATTTTGTTGTGGTAAGAATGATGCGGTGTTATGCGTAATGTGATGTTAGGAGTAATATTCTGTTTAAGATACGTGCTGTGGTGTTAAGGACAGTATAACAGAATGGTGTTAATGTTTTGCGTTGGTTGCAGAGAGAAGTGGGGTAGTGTGGGTACGGATGTGGTGGTGCTGCACATGTTACAAAGAGGGAAGTTCTCACCCAACCTCTCCCCTCCGCCATCAAGCTGGAGACATACCTACGCATGGCACACATCCCATACCAGGTACAAGGGGTAGATTTTGTATTAATTTTTATTTTATTTAGTTGCTCACATCCCATGCCAGGTAGAAGGGGTATGTTTTGTTTTATTTACTTTTATCTGTTTATTTATAGGGGGAGGGGGTGGTACCAAGCAGATATATATAAAATCTGAGTACTGTATATGTCATAATTGTGTTCTCCACCATGAGAGGAGAAATTACAGTATAGCCTCTGCTAGTTATATTATCTTACATTATTATTACTATTTTTTTTATTAATTATTTATATATTCATTTACTTTGGGGGGCTCGTATCGAGGCCTCTCTAATTCGCCACTTCTTTTTATTATTATTATTATTTTTTTTTTTTGGGGGGGGGG
>JAGKTI010001897.1:60294-74919 GCA_018397915.1 Birgus latro | reverse complement strand
TCTCCAACTCGAATTCTTCCCGCTCCTTCTGGCACCTTGCCAAAAACCTTTCTAACAACTTTACCTCATCATCCTTCCCTCCTCTTTTCTACTCCGATGGCTCTGTAGCTATTTCTTCTACTGATAAAGCAGATCTCTTCACTCAGATTTTCTCCTCCAATTTCACCTTAGACGATTCCAGTGCTGTTCCTCCATTACTTCCACCCTCTGACTTCTTCATGGCTGACATGAAAATTTCTTCAGCTGATGTATTTTCTGCCATCACTGGTCTATACTAACAAGGCATATGGGCTTGATGGAGTCCCTCCTGTTGTCCTCAAGACCTGTGCTTCTGTGCTTACACCCTGCCTACGTAAACTCTTTCGCCTTTGTCTGTCAACTTGTACCTTTCCTTCTTGCTGGAAGTTTGCTCTCATTCACCCAGTCCCAAAGAAGGGTGACCATTCCCAATCCCCTAACTATCGTCCAATTGCTTTAAAATCCTGTGTCTCAAAAGTATTCGAGTCTATTATTAACAGAAAAATTTTAAAGCATCTTTCCTGTCACAACCCTCTTTCTAATCGTCAGTATGGATACCATCAGGGATGTTCCACTGGCGATCTTCTCACCTACCTTTCGGACTCCTGATCATCCTCCGTTCGGGACTTTGGTGAAAGCTTTGCCATTGCACTTGACATCTTAAAGGCTTTCGATCGAGTCTGGCATAAAGCTTTAATTCTTAACTGTCCTCTTCCGGTTTCTATCCTTCTATCTGTGCCTTCATCTCTAGCTTTCTTTCTGGTCGATCTATAGCCGCTGTTGTAGACGGCCATCGTTCTTCTCCTAGATCTACCAACAATGGTGTTCCTCAGGGTTCTGTTCTATCACCAACTCTCTTCCTTTTACTCGTCAATGACCTTCTAAGCTGTACCTCTAACCCTATCCACTTGTGCGCTGATGATTCCACCCTTCACATTTCCATTCGATTTCCGCAACTTCCATCTCAGAAGTTACTTCAACAAACAAGGGATGAGGCTATGGCACACCTAATGTCTGACTTGGCTCGTATCTCTGACTGGGGTAAAAATAGTCTTGTTGTTCTTAATGAATCAAAGACTCAGTTCTTACACTTATCAGCCTGACATATCTTCCACAGGAGTATCCACTAATGTTTAATAATGTTCAGCTCAATCCTGCATTATCCTTGAACATGCTTGGGATTCCATTCACTCGGGATTTATCTTGGAAAGAACATATTACACCTCTTGTGAAGTCTGCTTCCAGATTAGGTGTGCTAAGCCGACTCCGAACCTTCTTTACCCCTGCACAGCTGTTGACTTTATGCACGGGTTTTATTCGCCCCTGTTTAGAGTACAACTCTCATGTGTGGGGCTTCTCACATACAGCTCTTCTCAATAGGGTGGAGTCAAAGGATTTTCGTCTCATTAACTCTCCTCCTGTTACTGGCTCCCCTCATCCTCTGTCTCGTCGCCGCACTGTTGCATCTTTATCTCTTTTCTCTTGCTACTACAATGGCCACTGTTCCTCTGAACTGTGTGCTTGCATCCCTCCACCTCCACGACGGGCACGTAGCACCCGTCTAGCAACAAACTCTCATCCCTTTTCTGTCCAACTCTCTAATGCAAGAGTTAACCGTTACTCTCAGTTTTTCATTTATGCAACTGGTTAACTGCAACTGTCTTCCTCTGTCTGTGTTTCCTACTTCCTATGATCTCCAGTCTTTCAAATGCAGTGTGTCCAATTATCTCGAGATGAACGGACCTTGAATTTGGCTCTCTTTTGTATTGTCTTTGTTTTTTTCTTGGAAGCATCGGTTTGCGGGTCCATGGCCTTTGGTTCCTTCTTCCTTCCATCAAAAAAAAAAAAAATCTTATGAAATCAAACTGATTTGGTGCTTTATAGGGATTGTTTAATAGTTTTTGGTTTAAAAGGAGGAAAAAGAACAAAAGTGTTTGCCAATTTTTAAGGTAGAGCTTTTAGAAGACATCTGCTACTTTTTTTTTTTGGGGGGGGGATAAGCTTTTAAAAACAGGCCCTTTCCTTTTTCCTCCATCGCTTGGTTTTGTCTTTGCAGTTATTTTGGCTGTTTATCAGCCGCCTTTTTATCAATAATCGTTCCAGCAACGAAGGTAGCACCTCCAGCGAGAGAACCGAGAGCACCAGCTGCTGCTAACAAACCTGGCACAGAATAGAAGAAGCCACCCTGTTCAGATAATTGCGTAACATGAGTCTTACTCAGTTTGGTCGTAAAGGGATCTTGCTTTCTGATTTTATCCGTTTGTGTCTGCTTGTCTCTCTCGGATCGATCCTGAGGGGTACAGGCAGCAGATGATTAACGGTGTGATTCAGTTTTTTGGCTTGACCTTTTGATTGGTAAGTTTTTTGCTCCAAGAATAATACAGAAAAATACTTCTTATTGTATTTTCATCGAGTATTACCGACCGCAGAAGCTCATCGTTAATCGCCTATAATTCACTGAAGACATTCGTGTTGCCAGCCTGCATCTCCAGAAATAAGAGACGATGTTGGTCGAGAAGGGCGTTTGGATCTGATGGAAGAATAACTGAGGTTCTACAGTCTATACACTCTATCGGTCTTAAAATATTGCGTAATGTCAGATAAGCTACTTCGACGTGTTTGACGAATAAGACATATCATATATCGGCCTCCACTTCCATCCTCTTTTAAGAATGGTTTTGTTTTCAAAAAAATCTCCGTATAAGCATTATAGTCCTTGATACCTGCTCAGTTTCTTTTAAGGTCAGGAGATTCCACAGTTCATCCGTTCCTTGATCCGTTGTATCATCATTAATTACATCGTTTCTTCAATATCTGTGTCACTTCCACGCACCGTAAATCCCAATACATACTCACAATTTTTTATTTTTTTTATCATACATACAATGACAATCTCTCGGACGTGTCTCCGTTATTCTCAAGTACTGTTGTGCTATCCCTCCCAACTTTAACACTTTATTTAGCTGAGGTGAAGATAAGACTTGAGGTACTGTTGGGAGTTGGGGATGACTGGCAGGAGTTGAGGTTGTGGTGCTTGAATGACAATATGAGGTTGTGACGTTTGAATGGCAGGGACTATTTCTCTCTCTCTCTCTCTCTCTCTCTCTCTCTCTCTCTCTCTCTCTCTCTCTCTCTCTCTCTCTCTCAATCAGCTCAGTCAGCGGTTTTAGAAGTTTAGTATTTTCTTTGTACACGCCTGTCTCATGTAACTTCATGTTTCGAAACTGTTTTTTTTAAGTTTCTTTCTAATATAAGGGAGATCAACTTTTGTTTAATATTGACATAAACCACTTGTTTATAGATGAAAAAAGATCTACAATCCCATTCGCAACCACTGTCCTGTTTGTGCATTTATAATGCTGTTTGCTGCAACCAACATTCCTGCTTCTTGTAACCTACAGTTCTGTTTGTGCTACCCACAATCCCTTTTGCTGGAACCCATAATTCTGTTTGCTGCAACCTACATTCCTGTGTGCCTATGGGCAAGTTAGATCATTGACTCCAGAGTATCCCGTGCAACGGTTATAATATTTCTTCTTTAACTGGCCGTCTGTGTGACCTTTTTCCCATTCCTTTACAAATCTTTATTTCATGCCCATAATACCTGTCTCGAGACGAGCGTCGTTTTTGACACAGGCTCGTTGGGATTAAACGCGATTCCACTAGCCTGTCTAGACAGAATATCATCGAATTTTTTCTGTCTTTAGTTCTCGGGTGATGATAAAAAGTAGTATCGTTGTACTGACAAACTTTCTAAACCGCTCACTCCCTGATAACCTGCTTTTAATCGCGGTTGAAGCTTCGTACCCGGACGACATAAATATTTTCTTTTGATATTGAAGGAGCAATCGGGAACATTTTCCGATGGGACATCAGAGGACCACCTCCTGTACACTTCTGTGAGCCGCGACAATATGGAATTAACAACTCTCTGATTCTCTTTTTCTACCATATTAATATCGTGGATAGTCTTCATTATCTGGGGTTAGAGGAGTTTGTCTACATGTTGTCGAGGGAGTTTGCCTAACCTCTTTCCGTGTTGTATTGTATACATAGATTTGTCAAAGAGAGAAATTGGACTTATGAGGCTGAAGTTTAGTTGATATTTTCTTTGAAAAGGGATGCAGTGTTTTATTAATCGCTATAAACACCAAAGATGTATTCCAGGCAGTTTTACAGTCCTCATAAAATTTCTCCCATTGCATACCGTTTGCCACAGAATTATTGTAGATATTTTGTAGATCTCGCTTTGGTATGGAAAAGACTAGATGAGGACTGCTCATAGTACACAAGTCTATATTATGAAGGAGAAGTTGTCGTAGGTAATATTTTATAAACTAGTCTATGCTATCCATTCCAATTTTGAAAAGAAGTTTGCTCGTATAGTCATGTAAAACCTCTCCAAGAACGATACCCATATATTCATCTAGGATTTTGACAAGGTTGAAAATTATACAAAAAATGGATGAGATCCACATAAGCTTCAGTGACAAGATTGCTGAGGGTGTAGAAATAAGGTTCATCGACAGCTTGAGGTTCATGTCCCCATTCTTTGCAAAGCTGGTCTCTAACCGTAGCGATGAAGATTTTAAAACGCTGAGAAAATACTTCCCAAAACAGGAGCATAAGCTATTGCAGTGAAAGGATGTATACCCAACGGTAGAAGGGATGATGAGCGGATGTTTCAGCCGGAGCATCTACCTCTGAGAAAAGAGTAGACTGTAGCACCATTCGAACAGGGCAGTACTCCCGAGGTGGATGGAAAGCAGATGACAGGGAGAGCTGGAGCTCCCGTTTCATCAGCCCTCGGGACTAGTTCCCGACCATCCGCCTTTGCTGAACTTTTTCAGTGTTTCAGTTACACGGAGAGTAGGCCAGCATGCTCTCCAGCACAAGTTTCTCTAACTGTCAACAACAAACTACATGCACAGTACACACTACATTACCTTTTCAAAATTAAAAAAGGCGAACTTTAACAGTCCCTCGCAGTCCCCAGGGGGGGGGGGACCATAAATGAACCCACCATCCACCCCTCACCCGATGATGACTCATGCCAGGAACCACTGTCTGACTCACTTCTTCATTTCTGTAACATTCGAAGCCTTTTTTCTAGCTTTCTTTCCGTTGAACACCACCTCTCTTCCTCTAAACCTCACCTTCTTTTCTTAACAGAGACTCAGCTGTCTGAGGCAACCGACAGCAAACCCTTTTCTGTATCCTCCTACTTTCTCTATACTCATTTCAAAGCCAAAGGTGGCTGTTGTGTATATGTACGCAACGACCTTTCTTGCTCTCGTGTTCCTAAACTTGATTCTCCTAAATTCTCTACTTTCTGACTCCGGCTTTCCTGTCATTCTCTGACTAAATATATCTGTGTTGTTTACTTATCTCCTAATTCTACTTGACTATCAAAAATTCTTCGACTATCTTACTTCTATGATGGAACACATCCTATCCATTTCTCCTTTTTCTGAAGTCTCCATTCTTGGAGACTTCAATGTTCACCACCACCATTGGCTCTCCTCTCCTTTCACTGATCCACCTGGTGAACAAGCCTACACCTTTTCTATCCTTAATGACCTAGGGCAGCTTGTACAGCACCCTACCCGTATCCCTGACAGCCTTGGAGGGAACTCCAACATACTTGATCTCTTCCTTACAACTAATCCTTCTGCTTATACTGTTAATCTTTTTTCTCCGTTGGGTTCCTCCGATCATAACCTTATTACCTTAACCTGGCCTATAGCTCCTGTGCGGCCTGGGGATCCTCCAAAGAAATGTCGTCTGTGGCACTTTGGAGCTGCGGATTGGGAGGCCCTCGGGCAGTACTTCTTTGATTTTCCCTGGAATGATTATTGCTTCCATGGCCGGGAGCCGTCTGAGTGTGCCCTGCCCATTACGGAGGCTATTCTCTCAGGCATGGAAGCATACATTCCTTTCTCATACCCTTTGTCTAGCAAAAAAGCCTTGGTTTAATCACGCTTGTTCTAATGCTGTCCGCAACAAGGAGAGGGCCTACAAAAGGTACCGGAGCCAACACACCCCTGAATCACATCTTTCTTATGTTTCTGCCCTGAATCGTGCTAAGTCTGTTCTTCGGTCTGCTAAAAATAATTTCATCCGTGCTAAATGTTCTCAACTCTCCAACTCGAATTCTTCATGCTCCTTCTGGCACATTGCCAGAAACCTTTCTAACAACTTTACCTCATCATCCTTCCCTCCTCTTTTCTACTCTGATGGCTCAGTAGCTGCTTCTCCTACTGATAAAGCAGATCTCTTCGCTCAGACTTTCTCCTCCAATTCCACCTTAGACGATTCCGGTGCTGTTCCTCCATCGCTTCCCCCCTCTGACTTCCTCATGGCTGACATTAAAATTTCTTCAGCTGATGTATTTACAGCCAAAACTGGTCTCAATGGGGGCATGGTGGCTCAGAGGTAGAGCATCGAGCTCGGGACCGGGGGGTCGCGAGTTCGATCCGCGCCTAGGACTGCCGTGCCGGGAGGGATAGGGCCCTCCTTTTACCTAGCGGGGCTATATGATCTCATTGTAAGGTCTAGCTCGGGGGATTCTTTAATCCCTTTTTAACTGGTCTCAATACTAACAAGGCATATGGGCCTGATGGGATCCCTCCTGTTGTCCTCAAGAACTGTGCTTCTGTGCTTACTCCCTGCCTAGGGAAACTCTTTTGCCTTTGTCTATCAACTTGTACCTTTCCTTCTTGCTGGAAGTTTGCTCTCATTCCCAACCCTCTAACTATCGTCCAATTGCTTTAACATCCTGTGTTTCAAAAGTGTCTGAGTCTATTCTTAACATAAAAATTTTAAAGCATCTTTCCTATCACAACCTTCTTTCTGATCGTCAGTATGGGTTCCGTCAGGGACGCTCCACAGGCGAACTTCTCACCTACCTTTCGGACTCCTTGTCATCCTCCTCTCGGGACTTTGGCGAAAGCTTTGCCATTGCACTTGATATCTCAAAGGATTTCGATCGAGTCTAACATAAATCTTTAATTTCCAAACTGCCCTCTTACGCTTTTACGGTTTCTATCCTTCTATCTGTGCCTTCATCTCTAGCTTCCTTTCTGGTCGTTCTATAGCTGCTGTTGTAGACGGCCATCGTTCTTCTCATAGATCTATCAGCAGTGGTGTTCATCAGGGTTCTGTCCTATCACCAACTTTCTTCCTTTTATTCATCAATGACCCTGTAAGCTGTACCTCTAACCCTATCCACTCGTACGCTGATGATTCCACCTTTCACCTTTCCTTTCGGTTCCCGCAACGTCCGTCTCAGCAGTTACTTCAGCAAACAAGGGAAGAGGCTATGGCACACCTAACGTCTGACTTGGCTCGTATCTTTGACTGGGGTACAAATAATCTTGTTGTTTTTAATGCATCAAAGACTCAATTCTTACACCTATCAAACCGCCAGAATCTTCCACAGGAGTTCCCACTGATGATTAATAATGTGCAGCTCGCTCCTGCATCATCCTTGAACATGCTTGGGGTTTCATTCACTAGGGATTTATATTGGAAGGAACATATTACATCTCTTGTGAAATCTGCTTCCAAGAGATTAGGTGTGCTCAGCCGACTCTGAACCCTCTTTATCCCCGCACAGTTGTTGAATTTGTACATGGGTTTTATTCACCCCTGTTTAGAGTACAACTCTCATGTGTGGGGAGGCTCCCCACATGCAACCCTTCTCAATAGGGTGGAGTCATAGGCTTTTCGTCTCATTAACTCTCCTCCTCTTACTGGCTCCCTTCAACCTCTGTCTCTTCGCCGCACTGTTGCATCTTTATCTCTTTTCTATCGCTACTTCAATGGCTACTGTTCCTCTGAACTGTCTGCTTGCATCCGTCCACCTCTACGACGGGCACGTAGCACCCGTCTGGCAATAACCTCTCATCCCTTTTCTGTCCAACTCTCTAATGCAAGAGTTAACCGTTATTCCCAGTCCTTCATTTGTGCAACCGGTCAACTCTGGAACTGTCTTCCTCTGTCTGTGTTTCCTACTTCCTATGATCTCCAGTCCTTGAAATGCAGTGTGTCCATGCATCTCGAAATGAACAATGGATCTTGAATTTGGCTCTCTTTTTGTATTGTTTGTGTTTGTTCTTAGAAGGAACAGTTTGCGGGCCCACGGCCTTTGGTTCCTTCTTCCTTGCATTAAAAAAAAAATAAAATGAAAATAAAAAAATTCTCAACAATAAAGGTACTTGTATCTTCGATGGAGATTATGGACACGCTTAGTGGGTGTGGACGACTTTTCAGTGTAAGATGTTCAAGACTATAATATGTTGTTTATTTTAACAGCTACTATTTTCCTTGCTGATGTGCCTGAGAACTTCATAATTTCATGCCTGAAGACTCATGAGCTGAATTCTGTACAGCACTTCAACTCACCGGGGATATTGTGGGATTCCCTGCTCAAGCACAAATGAGATGAACTAGACTTCATCCAAGATTCCGACTTGCTACTAATGGTGGAGAAGGGGGTACAAGGAGACATTAGTACAATTACTCACAGATATGCTAAGGCAAATCACCCAGCTATGGATGAATATGATCCGACAAAGCCTAATAGCTTCATTGCCTACTATGATGCCAGTAATCTCTGTGACTATGCAATGTCCCAGTACCTATCCACAGGCAACTTAAAGTGAGTGGAAGAGGTAGACAACACAGAGTAAATACCCGATGACTCAAAAACTGGTTGTCCTATAAGCTGACCTAGAGTACCCTCAGAACCTACACTCACCATAACGACTATCCCCTAACCGAGAAGAAAGAGGTGGATAAAGTTCATTAGCTCGTGCCAGATCTGTCATAAGAAGAACTATGTTCTTCATTATGAAACTTAATGCTTGAAGTTAGGACTTGGACTATAGATAGTACACCACGTGTTAGAGTTCGATCAGGGTAAGTGGATGAACGTCGCATATTGATAAATACACAAAAACGAAAAGAAACTAGGAATGAGGTCAAAAGAGCGTTTACAATGTCATGAACAACACTCATTGGCAAGACCTTACAGAAGGTGAGGGGTCAGGTAAATGTAGAATTGGTTAAAATACCGGAACAAGAACGAAAGCTTGTTAGCAAACCCAGCCACAGGAGATTTAAAATCTTCACAGATAACTTGATTACTATCGATATAAGAAAATAATAAACTGAACTTCAGGAAACCAATTTATGTAAAACATGTCCATCATAGAGACGCGGAAGAGTTGAGTATATTATTTGTACCGTTGGTATATTGAAAACGTTTATGGAGAAAGAGCACAGTTCTTATTCACTGATTCGGATTCCCTATGTTACCACGTACGTACAAACGAGTGACTTGTACAAGGCCAGGAAAGCAAATGGACCTCTTTGACACCTCCAACTACCCCGCAGATTACAGCCTCTTCCCTAAGAAGAATAAAAATGGGTTGGGGAATATGAAGGATGATACGGCTGGGAAACCAATTGTGGAATTCATCGGTCTAAGAGCGAAACTGAATGATTTCCGAAAAATTATAGGTGGTGAGGACGTGAAGAGGGAGAAAGGAGTAAAAAGACAAGTTAGTAAGCATTCCCTTTACCATATGGATTATAAAAAAAAAAAAAAAAAAAAAAGAGCCCTCTTTGAGGGTGGGGTGCTCAACAGCTAAGTGAACACAATCCGGAACAAAAGTCATGAGATCTACACGACTCAGATGAATAAAGCGCCATTATGCGAGAAAGATGATATTCTTCACATTCTGAACGATAACATTATCAGGGGAAATTTATATTTTCATCCTTATCCTGGCGTGAGGTCGCCAGATGTCAGGGTAAATTTAAGTATTTCAAAAGGGTAATGATACTGTATAACTCGCTTACACAATGTATAGCTATGTGTGCTAAGAATGACTATCGAGTCATTTACTAAGAGAGAATATACTTGTGAAATCGAGCAGCGATTTCACTTTATGCTGGCTCACTTCGCCAATTCTCTAGAGTCGAGAATTTATAGACTTTCTCAACGGTACGCAGCAGAGACTAGACGCTCTATTAGGCTGTAATATTGTACCGTTGGCCTCTAAGAAAGTTAGTTTCTCCCCTTAACAATCAAAAATGATAATAATAAAGATAACAGGATCTTGGCTGAGCCAAACTCCTAGCTAGCACAACGGATTTAAGGATTAATGCCAAAAGCTGGCCTAAGTACCAGTCGTGATTTAATACAAAGAGTTGTGCTAACGTGGAGTAGCAAAACTATATTAAATAAGTGGGAAAATTAAACACGACTGCTACATTCAACAAAGCTCAAGAAAACGAACTGTAAATTTATTAAATACAAGCAAATAAATTTACGTTACATGACTCCAATTCAAATCAAGGGAAGGAAATGCACTCACTCACTCAGACAAACAGCTAAATATTTCAAAAAAGCTTAAGCCTAGGAAAACAGGAAAATACTAATCGGTATGGATGAAACAGAGCTGCTGCGACGATCACCAAAGTGGGTGGGTGCTACGATGAACGCCAACACAAGCTGAGATCCGAAATCAGAAATCACTCGAGCCTTTGCGAGGCGTAGCGCGCAAACTGAGCTCTCATTTGAATCGGCGGCGCGAGGAGCATGGAAAGATAGCGCCACCGGCGTAACGGTTCAGGGCCGAGCCGACATTCAAAAATTATCGCTCGATGTCACGATTCACCTAACATAACGTTACAATGAGAAAATTCGTGACAAACATCATGACCCTAGCTCTCGGTAACTATAAAGCATGACTAGGTTAAGTTTACTAACTCTAAGCTAAGTGTACTAACTCTAGGTTAAAGATGACTAACCCCTCAAAAATGCATGCATTAGGTTAAGGTTTCTAACTATAAGTTAAGATTGCTAGCACTTGCTGACCGTAATTGTTGCACTTAACTGGATGATGGTGGGTGGGAATTACAGGCCTATGACCAATCCTAAGCTAAAGTGACTGACACTAAAAACAAAAAAATAAAATAAAACAAATAAATAAAGTGCATGCATTAGGTAATGGTTATTAACTCTTGATAAAAATATTATGTAGGAGGTGGCCGAATCGACAGAGAGATAACCTGGTCCGAATGGACTCAGGTTCGAATCTCAGCTGACGCAGGGAACAATTTAAGGATCTGAATTTCATCAAAACAGATTTTACTGCCCTACCAGATAACACGTCGTAAAAACAACCCCGCTAATGCCAATACACCAGTTGTGGAAGAGACAGTGCATTCAGTATCATGCATTCAGTATGAACGGTGGATGTTAGCACAGAAATGGTGGCATATGGAGGTGAGTAGTATGTAGGAGCACTAGGCCTTGGAACGGGCTGTAAAGCCTGTGCTCAGAGTCGGACACATAAAAAATGGTAATGATTATTATGTCTATAAAAAATGAGCGTTTGAATCCAAAAGTATCGTGTTACACAGCAATACGTCTAACGTTAGGTGTGACTTGCATCCATTCGTTCACCTCGATCGTCGCGGAAGACATGAGATTGCGCTTCTCAGCTCAGATATGTACAGTACCTTTCGGTTCCGAACCTCGATGATTCCAACAACCAGTGGATCTTCGAATGGGAGGGGGTAAAGAGTTTACTATCACCTTTCCAACCAGAGCTTATTAGATTCAAGCAACTCTCAGTCAGTTGGCATGAAGATGCATTTGACATCACAGCAAATACTACTGCTACCCTCAAATGAGTGATTCACAGTAAGTAACCCCACGTCAAAGTATTCTTGAATACACCTTTGGTTTGGAGAGTAAGTTCTCGACGACGATGGTGAACATGAGAGAGAGAACTCGGTGGACATCTAACCCATAAACTCTGTCTTAGTCAACTGTGATATCAACGAGGCTAGAGAAGCAATGAAAAAACAATATCCACGATTTGCCTACCTATCACCCTACCTGTGACTAACTCCATTAAGTATTGTTAACGCATCAGAATAACAAACCTCTCAATCGTCTAAGTGAAAATATAACCTTTCGACTGCATTTGAAATCAACATTTTCTCGTTAAATAAATGGTATATCTCAAGTGAAATATAGGATTGGAAGTAGATGCCTGTCAAAAGATTAGAATACCGTGAGTATGAACCCTACACGGGCACTGACTTTAATAAATCAGGCGAAATTCACCTCGTTATTCAAACCCAGGACCTATACGTTCTCCCTCCAAGGAGTTAACTCGATACTGAAGGTAAGTTTAACTAAAGAACATGAAACACAATTTGATTTAAATGATGGTGAAATCACGCTCACTAATAACGGTCTTGTGTATCTCTTCAGCTGGATCGAGAACAAACAGGGAAACGAAACTAATGAAGGCTATTCCTGTCCTGGACAGACTCCCACCACGAAGCCACTCACAATCTATCCGCGGGAGTATCTTGAGGGAATATGCTTTATGTGGCACACTGACATGAACAATGGTTTGACAAATGCTTAAAGTAGTGGGCTTTCAGAGCATTACAGTTATTCTGTACAGCATACCTATCGCAGTAAGAAGAATTTTAGTTGTGTCTTTCCCCTTACTTACTTTTTTCTGATTCTGTGAAACCTATGATAAGGTGATATACCAGTTAACGCGACGAACTGAGAGCAGCATCATTACGCCATTGTCAAATTCAGTGTTCAAGACAGTGGTGCAGATGAAGTTCCAAACTGAAAAATTCTATCGACAGTGAGTCTGCGGATTCCAGATGTGCAGTCAACGGAAAGGTATGAGATTGAACTTTTTTTTTTATGCAAGGAAGAAGGAACCAAAGGCCAGGGCCCGCATACTGTTCCTTCCAAGAAAAAGTAAAAACAATACCAAAGAGAGCCAAATTCAAGATCCATTCATTTCGAGATGCCTGGACACACTGCGCTTGAAAGATTGGAGATCATAGGAAGTAGGGAATACAGACAGAGGGAGACAGTTCCAGAGTTGACCAGTTGCATAAATGAAGGACTGGGAGTAACGGTTAACTCTTGCATTAGAGAGTTGGACAGAAAAAGGATGGGAGTTTGTTGCTAGACGGGTACTACGTGCCCGTCGTAGAGGTGGAGGGATGCAAGCAGACAGTTCAGAGGAACAGTGACCATTGAAGTAGTGATAGAAGAGAGATAAAAAAAAGCAACAGTGCGGGGAAGAGACAAAGGTTGAAGGGAATCAGTAAGAGGAGGAGAGTTAATGAGACGAAAAGCCTTTGACTCCACCCTATTGAGAAGGGCTGCATGTGGGGAGCCTCCCCACACATGAGAGTTGTACTCCATACACGGGCGAATAAAACCCGTGTACAAGGTCAACATCTGTGCGGGGGTAAAGAAAGTTCGGAGTCGGCCCAGCACATCTAATCTCTGGGAAGCAGATTTCGCAAGAGATGTAATATGTTCTTTCCAAGACAAATCCCGAGAGAATGAAACCCCTAGCATGTTCAAGGATGATGCAGGACCAAGCTGGACATTATTAAACATTAGTGGGTAATCCTGAGGAAGATTTTGTCGGGTTGATAAGTGTAAGAACTGAGATTTTGATGCATTAAAATAAGATTATATTTACCCCAGTCAGAGATATGAGCCAAGTCAGACATTAGGTGTGCCATAGCCTCATCCCTTGTTTGCTGAAGTAACTGCTGAGATGGACGTTGCGGAAATCGAATGGAAAGATGAAGGGTGGAATCATCAGCATATGAAAGGAGAGGGTTAGATGTACAGCTTAGAAGGTCATTGATGAATAAAAGAAAGAGAGTTGGTGATAGGACAGAGCCCTGAGGAATACCACTGTTGATAGGTCTAGGACAAGAACGATGGCCGTCTACAACAGCAGCTATAGAACGACCAGAAAGGGAGCTAGAGATGAAGGCACAGTTAGAATGATAGAAACCGTAAGAGGGCAGATTGGAAATCAAAGATTTATGCCAGACTCGATCGAAAGCCTTTGAGATGTCAAGTGCAATGGCAAAGCTTTCGCCAAAGTCCCGAAAGGAGGATGACCAGGAGTCTGAAAGGTAGGCGAGAAGATCGCCAGTGGAGCAGTCCCTGACGAAACCCATACTGACGATCAGAAAGAAGGTTGTGACAGGAAAGATGCTTTAAAATGTTTCTGTTAAGAACTGATTCAAAAACTTTTGAGACACAGGATGTTAAAGCAATGGACGATAGTTAGAGGGTTGGGAATGGTCACCCTTCTTTGGGACTGGCTGAATGAGAGCAAACTTCCATCAAGAAGGAAAGGTACAAGTTGAGAGACAAAGGTGAAAGAGTTTACCTAGGCAGGGTGTAAGCACAGAAGCACAGCAGTTCTTGAGGACAACAGGAGGGACTCCGTCAGGCCCATATGCCTTGTTAATATTGAGGCCAGTGATGGCAGAAAATACATCAGCTGAAGAAATTTTAATGCCAGTCATGAGGAAGTCTGAGAGGGGAAGTGATGGAGGAACAGCACCGGAATCGTCTAAGGTAGAATTGGAGGAGGAAGTCTGAGCGAAAAGATCTGCTTTATCAGTAGAAGAAATAGATACAGAGCCATCAGAGTAGAAAAGAGGAGGGAAGGATGATGAGGTAAAGTTGTTAGAAAGGTTTTTGGCAAGATGCCAAAAGGAGCGAGAAGAATT
>JAGKTI010001897.1:43815-55318 GCA_018397915.1 Birgus latro | reverse complement strand
AATGAACTGTTGAACATAGAGAATGAAAGTAATGCAAGTATAAGTGGCTGGGGAATGGCAGGGAGAAGGAGGGTTGTGAGAAGAGAGGAAGAAATCACCAGGATGGAAGTGGTGGAAGCAATGAAGAAAGTTAAAATGGGGAAAGCCCCAGGAATTGATGGAGTGTGTGGTGAAATGCTGAAGCATGGGGGAGAGATAGTAATAGAATGGATGTGGAAGGTGTGCAGATTGGCTTGGGAGGAGGGTAGAGTCCCGGAGGATTGGAAGTCAGGTATAATTATTCCTCTGTACAAAGGAAAAGGGGAAAAAGCAGTGTGTGGTAATCATAGGGGCATTTGCCTTCTCAGTGTAATAGGAAAAATATATGGTAGGATACTTATTGACAGAGTTAGGGAAATTACTGAGGAATTAGTTGGAGAAGAACAAGGAGGTTTTAGGAAGGGAAGAGGTTGTGTAGACCAGATATTCATTCTTAGATCCGTAGTGGAAAAGTTTCTAGAGAAGGGCAAGAAGTTGTATGCAGCCTTCATGGATCTGGAGAAAGCATATGACAGGGTGGATAGACAAGGTTTGTGGAAGGTATTAAGAATATATGGAGTGGATGGGAAGTTGTTGAAGGCAGTGAAGAGTATGTATGAGGGTGCTAAGGCTGCAGTGCGTGTGGATGGCAAACTGAGTGAATCTTTCCATTTGAAGGTTGGATTGAAACAAGGATGTGTCATGTCTCCATGGTTGTTCAATCTGTATATGGATGGGGTTATAAAAGAGATACAAGGTCGGGCAGTGGATGTTGGAGCGGCCCTAGTGAGAGAGGGCAGTGTTTGGAAACTACCTGTACTGTTGTTTGCAGATGATACTGTGTTGTTGAGTGAAGACGAAGGGGAGCTGCAAGGCTTGGTAGATGAGTTTGGGAGAGTGTGTAAGAAACGGAATCTAAAGGTGAATGTGGGGAAGAGTAAAGTGATGGTCTTCGAGAGAAGTGAAGCCAGTGAGTGTACAGTGAGATTGGATGGGAAGGAAATGGAGAATGTGAGTGAATTTAAGTACTTGGGCAGTGTGATGAGTAAGGATGGTAGTCTGGAGGGTGAAGTGCTCGAAAGGGTACAGCAGGGAAGGAAGGTTGCTGGTTCGTTGAAAGCAGTGATAAGAAACAGGGAGGTGAGCATGGAAGTGAAAAAGTTGTTACATGACAGTATTGTGATACCAACTCTGACATATGGAAGTGAAGCTTGGACCCTGTTGGAAGGACAGAAGTCAAGAGTGAGAGCAGTGGAAATGAGTTATTTGAGAGGAGCATGTGGAGTCACATGGAGAGACAGACTAACAAATGAGGAAGTGAAGGAGCGTTGTGGTGTGCTTGAGGACGTGATGGGAAGCGTTAGGAGAAACACGTTAAGGTGGTTTGGGCGAGAGGGAGGGGGAGGCCGAGGATGAGATGGAGGGATGGAGTGGAGAGGTATATGAGAGAGGGGGGTGTGAGTTGGGAGCGTGGTAGTGAAATGGCAGGGGACAGAGTGACATGGAGGCGATTTGTTTGTGGCCACCCCGTTCGGGATTGAGGCGTCTGGCAATAGATAGATAGATAGAAGTCCTGTCAGTGTTACTGATATTACTCAAGGCAAAGGGTCCGCCACCACCGCCTGGCAGACCGTCAAAACGACAGTGGACTAACGTGTGTTATAGGGTGCGGCCACACTTGCTCGAAACATGTGATCGACGAGATGAAACGATGCAGCGGGTTACAGCTGCTGTAGTATTCCAGTCTGAACGTTGGATGGACCCCTGAGCCTCGTCTCCTCGTGACGATCACATGTTCGGGGACAAGTGTGGCCGGGCCTTTAGACATTTCTTGCAGCTTCCAGCCAACTGTTTTCAGGATCGGAAAGGTCTGTCGTATTGAAGGTGTTAATGAAGGCTCTATCACACTTTTCTAGTTTCAGAAAGTTGCTCCAGAGCTGCTGAAAATTGTATGCAAACACCAAAAATAAAATAAATGCTTCATCGGACTGAAGAGGTTAAAAGCCCAGGTTCTGTCGACTTTACTGGTATAATCTAGAGAGGCATTTTTATAGCCTACATCACTGATACTCTACATATTTCATGTATCTTTTCTTTCCCTTCAGTCCCAGGCCCAGTGGACGTCACAGATATTATTCAAGGTAACGAGTCCGCCACCGTTGTCTGGATGCCACCTGAAGATGCCAATGGTATTCTACAGCAGTACCAGATCAGTCTTGCATATAACGGAACTGATATCGTAAAAACAACTGGTCCGGAGCATCAGAGCGTGATCGTAAGTCCACTGACTCCTTGTGAGAATTACACTGCCTCCGTCACAGCCCAGACCAGTGTTGGATGGGGCAGTTCAGGGGTATCTCCAACGTTCGTGCTCATCAATAATGGTGAGTGTGCAATAGACTATATCAGTCTCTGTTACAAACGATTAACACATCAGACATCAGGACGTTAATCAAACTGAAATAAAGTGATGGTGAACGTGGCATATATGTTTCGCTCTTAGTGACGTTATTTTACACCCAGTCACAAGTAAAAGTTTCAGTAATATTGATCTGCCGGGTATGTGTGTGCGTGTGTGTGTGTGTGTGTGTGTGTGTGTGTGTGTGTGTGTGTGTGTGTGTGTGTGTGTGTGTGTGTGTGTGAAGGTTTTTATGTAATTTTAATTAATCTTGGTGGAACATTTGTAGGTCTGCCAGGAAAGAAAGAATTCGATTTTGAGAGCAATCAGATAAAAGTTAAAATCATCGGGAAAGATCGTACAATATTGTTTCATGTGGTTTATAAATGCTCCAACATGTTTGCATGCATCGGCCTTGGTCACCTAATGGCGGCTCTCCACGCTGCTCAGTCTCTAGCAGCCTAGCTCGCTATTCAGTCTCTTATCCCTGAGGTCACACTCTGTGACTTCGTCCCAGGACTTTTTTGGTCTGCCTCTCGCAACCCTGCCCCTGACGTTCGCACTTCTCACCTACCGCACAAAGTTCTCATCCTCCATTCTTTCAGCATGCCCAAACCATCTCAATCTACCCCTCCTCATCACAGCACCAATACATTCCAGTCCCATTCTTCCTTTCAAATTTTCAGTAGCAATCCTCTCAAGCCTCGTATTCAAGGGTACACTGCATATCCACTTGTTCATTGTTATTTCTGTACGCTTGAGCCTACGCACCTTTCTTCCGTTACTGCCCAGGTCTCACTACCATACAACATTAATCTTTTAATACATGATGCATGCAAAGATCTCTTAGCACGCACGGACAGCTCTCTCAATGTTAGGAAAGGCAACAGCTCCCTGAACTTCCGCCAGTCACTCTTTACCCTAGCCCAACCTCCAGCACAGAACGTGCCACGCAAATAACAAAACTCCTCCACACACTCACGAAACTCCCCAGAAAGGTTAGTTCTTTCACTCCTGATAATCCCTAAACAAGATGGAGTTACTTCCCACGCCCTTGTGGCAAATTGTGCACGGCCACTATCCCTTTGCCACCAGCCCTAAATACTGTCACATTCGTGTGACAAATCTTATCATCATCATCATCATCATCACTTTTGTTTAAGCCGCATTTACTTTCAAACCCTTCAGCCCCATTCCATCTCTATCTCCTAAATCTTTCCTTCGCCTCCCTTTCATTCTTTGCAGTCTGCACCAAGTTATCAGAATACATCTTCCATGGGAGTTCATTTCTGAAGTCACGTGAGAGAGCTTCAAGCACCATGATAAACGACAATGGGTTCAAGACTGATCCCGGATACACGCCAATATTCTCGGAAAATTCATCACTCAAATCCCAATTCACTCTCAAATGGGTGCGAACACCTACATACAGAGTTATGACCATTCTACCCAGCCACTACTTGATCCCACGCTTTCTCACTGTTCATTTCATCGCCTTCCTAGGGAGTCTGTCGAAGGCCTTCTCCAAATCAACAAAAAAAAATCAAATCCCTTTTTTTTCCTATACATTTTGCCTGAAGCTGATGGGTGGAATCTATAACTCGTAGTTTATATTTGATTTGGGCTACACTTGATGGCAAGGTTTACGGATCATGAATGGATGAGGAGATTTTGAGTCGAGGTTACAGGGCAAGGTTAATTCAATTGGTTTTTATCTTATTTAAACCTAATAAGGATAAAGTAAAACGGTTTTGATTGTAGAGTGTCAGTTATCAAGATCACGTGGCAATGGCAAAAGTTTGCCCTTTAGACCAGTTGAAGAGAGTGGATGTTGCACTGTGGTCTCCGTGTTCTATGTAATTTCTTGCTCCCCTCAAACGATATTATTTAAATGAAGAAGGATCTTCCATTCTGAAGGGGAAAATATTGTCCTTTTTTTTTTTTTAATAGTCGCCCGACTACAAGCACTGCCCCATCTTGTTCGAAAACTAAATCCCAAGGTGAACAAAATGGTCTGGAGGCAAGAACACTTAAACTCTTGCCTATGTTCGTATTTATCACTGATGCTGAGTGGGAAGGGAGGTGGCTATAGCACATTTCTTACCGATATTTCAGCTTAGCAAGGGAAGTGAGTGTGCAACACAGCAATCGACAGCCAAAAAATTTAAGCCTTCTTCTTCTAATTCTTCTTCCCTGCCAAAACTGATAGTGGCGACAGTTAATTCAATGTTGTAGCCATAAAGGTAGCAGTTGTATGTTAAGACCACAAAACAATGGTGTTAGTCAGTAAAAATAATGTAGAAGAGTAATGTTAATGTTGTTTAATAACAATGCATGACTGAACAAGGGACCTGTAGTGGTATAAATAACGATGAATGACTTTAGATTGTGATTTATGTCAGCCTTAATGACTTTCTTAACACCGTGTAGCTGTGGCGCCAGTTAATGTAGCTAAAGTGGTAGATGTAATATTGTTACTATAGCTAATGTAGTAAATGTGATATGGGAGATGTAAACTTTGATATGCTACTCGTATTTAACACCTGCTGCGCCCGTAAGTGCGAGCTGCTGGGCAGAGGTTGGAACAACAAATAGCTCCCTCCTGATAAGACAGCTCTAGTATTACTCTGCCGCTAACGCCAGGGTACTTTATTCTGGTAATAGTGGATCATAATAGTGTGCTGTTACTTACCAAGGATTCAACCGTGAGCAGAATAACTAGTATCTCATTCGAATTAATATTACACGACTTTGTTCAACTAAAAGCTCGCAGTTCATCCTAAACATGGTGGTCCAATGGCTGTGAGTTACTGCGTGGTGTGTAAGTCAACACAATGCGGAGTATGATTAATGCAACAACTAACGGATCTTGCTTAATGTCATTAATGTGATATAGTAGATATTAAGTAAGAGCTAACAATTCTGTCCTAACTTCAGTGCCTCCAGCGAAAGTCACCTGCAGTGTGGTGGATCAGTCAACGCTAGATGTGTACTGGGAGCCTGACACAAAGGACTGTCCAGTGTCCCAGTACCTCGTCGCATGGACTGGTCAGATCCTCTGGAAAAACCAAACGGGTTTGTCATCATGCACAGAGTTCTCCATTGACTTTCCTTACTACAGCATCCCCTTGAATAACTAGCTAAATTATATTCAAGTTTGATGATTGTAAAAAGGGTCATTAAGGCATATTACCACTACAGGTTTAAGGTGAGGGGTAGGGGGAGGTGCCGCTGTTGCCACTTCCCCTTTCAGTTCCCCAGCCTCCCTTCACAACGACGATATATTGTTAGTCTTGCTAATCACAGACAATGTTATTAATCTTATGGTAGATCTCTTTTACCAAATAATATTTAAAAGACGTTATTGTCCTGAAGTAATTAACTGTACTGTTGAAATTTCCCCTCACTGCGATAACGTCTAATAGTACGGTAATAATTTCGTCTACCCAGGTGTTTGAATCATATTTAGGAAAGACCTCTAGTGATGATGGGCAAATGAAGTCGATATCTGCCTCCTCATGTTCGGAAAGTATTTTATAAACTGAGTAATATGTCAGAAGACAGCAGCAGGAAAATATAGATGTGGTCCTGTGGCTGGCGGTGTTTAAATCTTGGCTCCTTTGTGATAAAGAAGTGAGTGAAACTTGCATCTAATCCCCAAGTTCCAAAATACCCTTCATAATCCGAACAGTTATCTGAAATCAACAAAAGTATACTTCAAAGGATACTCCGATTATGTTTTTTTTTTTTTAGCTACCTTCAGAAGAGACCAACTTCAGAAAGGGTTAATGAAGGCTGCTTCCCACTGCATCATTTCAGTCCCTCCAAAATGTAACAAAATCATGTGGTTCTGGCAAGCATAAAAAAAAAATGTTGGATTGAAGGTCTTGGTCCCTAGTAATAGTCTGAAGGTAACAAGAATAGATAAGTCCATTCAGAAGGATAAATATATTCTTACTATAAACAGGCGATGTCATTCAGTTTTTCGTGATAGAGGAGTTAGGTACATCGTTCATTATCCCTTTCCTCATTATAGATCTTTCTTAAGCTGAATAAAATCCTGGTGTTGACGGTAGTGAAAATTGGCGTCTCTCGTTCCCTCAGAATCCAGCAGTTTATCAGTTGACGGGAACACCAACACTTTTTATGTGCAACTGGACGGTCTCACCCCGTACACCAACTACAGTGTGTGTGTTAACGTCGGGCAAGATGTTTATGGCCCATGCAGCTCCTGCGTCACTCTGGAAGATGGTAAGTAAAGCAAATATTCTTACAGTCCTTGTTAAGTTAGACTGAGATGTTTCTATCATTACGACACTAACACTGCAATGTTTACGGACTATGATACTGCTAAGAGCAAAAAAGTTTATGGACCTGTTACCCGTGCTACTCTCTGGAAAGCGGTAGGTAAAATAGTGTTTATGGGCCATGGCAAAGGCGTTCATGAGCCGTGGTAAGTAAGGCTGAGAGGCAGCCGATATAGTCCGTGACTGAAATGTTTATGACCGAGTTGCTATTGTCTCACTCCTGGTGGAAAGGATTAATACCAAAGTATATGCTGTATACTCCGTTTCTCATTTCTCACTTTGGAAGGTGATAGTCGAGCCTGATGTTCATGGATGGAACCTGATTTTCATGGAATGTGATAAGTGACCCTGAGAAGTTTCGGAGCGCAGGAAGTAAAGTCAAGATGCCTTTGAGTCAAGTTGCTCTTGTGTTACTGCAGAAGGTGGTATCTTAGACAGAATTTGTGGATGGAGGACTGGATGTTTATGAACCTTGGTAAGTCAGCCTGAGAAGTTACACGAACCGAAGCTGCGATGTTTATGGATTGTAGTCAGTCAGACTGATATTTTTATGGACCATGTTGCTCTTGTGTCACTTTGGAAGGTGGTAAGGTAAGGAGGTTTATGAACTGAGGCTGAGAGTTTTTTTGTGCCATGGTTAGTCAGGTTTGTCAGTGTTGCTTCTGTCTTACTCTGGATGGTCAACCTTAGATTTTATGACCTTGGCTGAAATATTTGTGGACCGTGACTAGCATTATCTTAATACCCTACAGCTTGAAAACTCTGGTGTTAGTTATTAATTCTTGTTTCACCGGAATTGGTTAATATGATGCATATGAGTAAACTCTGATGAGACACGTCATCTGCACCAGCTGCACGATGCACAAACGTTTATATTTGGTAGGAAATAGCTTGGCTAAATTTAGCAGCAGATTTTCAAAAAATATCTTTAGTGAATGATATATGATGCAGAATGATAATTTAGAAGTTTAAATGGCAATGTACTCTGAACAAGATTTGAAAAAATGTTGTCTTTGCACCCAGAGAGTGTGCCTCTTGTTAACTCTGGCTGAGTCAAACTATTTGGATAAGGTTTTCCGTTGTAGCTGGAATAAAGTAAGAAATTCGTTATTCTCGGCCAAGACATCACCTCTTTTACATAGTTGTTTTACCAAGGCCACCACAGGTCCATCTTGTTCACTTGAAGGGGAATTCTAGTAATCCAAGGGTTGAAAACTATCTCGAGTAATCTCTTAACATCCAGGAGTTCACCCAGATGAATAAAATAATCTGGATGTAACATGAACTTAACAGCGAAGTGCGCCAATAACGACCATTTTAACATATTTACGTCTAAGCTTCTTTTCCTTAAAGTAATATCATATACAGACAGCCTTCCCCAAATTGCCAATAGTTAACCCTTTCACTGCAATGACGTATTAGTATAACTGTAGTACTGTATATTCTCTCTGCCGATCTGCTGAAATGAAGAGAGATATACAAGTATGCAACCACTGGTGCTAATTTTCGGCTTCGTAACTACATCGGAACGAGAGGTCCCCCCAGAACTGAAATTCGATGAAGCGTAGTTACGAGGTGGGAAAGGATTATTCGTTACCACAGTTAGTTAGTTTTTAACTTTTGAAACTAGTCCATTACTTCAACTTTAATTCTAAAGCGTGGCTGCTTGCATTTCGATGAGCTTTAGTTATGAGGTAGGAATAAATCTGTTTGTTGCTGTACAAGATGGTCCTTCATTCTGACTGAACATGACCATCATCTGACCTGAGGGAGGACAAGGATCTTTAAAAATTGGCATGCATTAAACAGTCATTGTCTGAAGCTCAAAAGTCCTCTTGCGCGAAACAGTTGATCCTGCACACCTTTACTTGTCACCACTCGGGCACTAAAACCCGCTATACATTCTGAATACGTGCTATCTTTGTCGCACTCAGAACAGGCATGGTGGTATTAATGGGGGTGTTTTGAAGAAACGTCAGTATATCATGTGTTAGGTCCATTAAGTCGTACCGAAATTCTCATTGCCAAACTTTTCCTTGCCCCGTCCTGGTTCGATTTCGTGTCATCCTGAGTGACTGTCAAACACTGTGTACCTAGTGTATTTGTTCCTGATCACCCAGGGGTATTAATGTCAATTCGACTGTTGCAGGTCGTGTTCTAGGTTGACTGGGAATTCTCATTAACACTTTAATCCCGAGGACGACTTTTACCCAAAATTCTTGCTACCTAGAGAAGAGGCTGTTACCTCAGAAAAGGTCTGCCATGCCAATCAGCGCTATATCTTATTACTCCAGTTCGAAAAGCCTTGAATTATCTATAATCTTTTAGTAATAGCAAGGACGTCCTTGAGTTGAACGAGTCAGTCCAACCCCTATATTATTTCTCCTAATCTTTGTACCCTTAGTTATCATTCGTCGTCCTCCTTTTCTCCACATTCAATTAGCCTTATCAGCACCAAAAAAAAAAAAAAATGGACGGAACCTAACGTCAGTACTTTACACTTTTGTCCGTCATGTGTTATTCCATATTTACCTGCTGCTGTCGCCACCCATCCCCTCAGCACCGCACACACATGAGCCATATTTTCTGCCCACCCTGTAACCTGAGCCTGTTTGGGGGGGAAGTCCTGTAACCTGAGCCTGTTTTGGGGGGAAGTCGTAGGTATAGTTTCACACCAAACAAATACCTGGTGTCATGTGTTATGTTGGTAGTTAGTAGCTTTGCTTGACGGAACAAGGAACAGTTTGTTATAACACTGTTACAAGTACAGTCTAAAAAGACTTTGGAATACAAAAAACAAGCCTTTGCTCGACGTGAAACTCTGGCTACCACTACCGTTTACACATGGGTAGAGAGTAGGCAGAGTGTGTACCTGGAGAGAAAAGAACAAACATCGTTACTGTCTACCGGACGCAGCCTGAAGGTCGTCGATATTCATTCTCTCTCTCTCTCTCTCTCTCTCTCTCTCTCTCTCTGCCTTTTTTTCTCATGTCACCAGCCTCAGCAGCACATACCTGCCGTAAAAACAGACGAAACACCTCAGATGGAACCTGACATGACTACTGAAATTTAAACCGATAGACATGTGTCATTTACTGTCTTCCTAATATCATATTTTGTTTCGTTTTCCACATTTCATCCCCTTCCTCTCCAGTTACCGCTTCCTCAGAAATGGGCGGAATTTGATTTGGCTCTCCGGTATCTCGCCCCATCATATTTAATTTCCTGTTTCTCCATATACCCTCCTGTGTTCCATTTACCATCACCCTCATCAGCACCTTTCCCCGTACAGAAAACAAATGCACGAAACCCAGTGTGACTATTTTATACTTTTATTTACTGTACTTCAGATCACTTTCTTCATTTACCATCACCCTCATCACCACTCTTTCCGAAAAAGAAAAATGGACGGGACCTAGAATTACCACTTAAAATCCTCGTGTTTCATATTTCAAATTTTCTTTCTCTACCTCATTTTCTCCATATACCACGAGCTCCGTCAGCAATATATCACGACGAGCTTAGCAAGACAAAACACCATGGGCGGATCCTGAAATGGCCAAATTACGTCTTCACTTATCACGTTTCATTCTCATTTACCTTTTTTAAGCACCAGCCACACCAGCACTTTACTGTACTTGGGAAATAAACGAGCATTCCTGAAATAAGAACCATGACTTTTTTTCATATGTCATTCCTGATGGTAGAAGGCGGCGACCATCATCCACTCATTTGATGTAAGCCTGTCTACTTTTTCCTTCACCTTTATCATTCTTTTTTTTGTGTCTGCCCTCCTCTCATCTTATTTCTCCCATCTATCCTGTCACTTTTCATTACTCTTCTTTCCTTTTCAGGTGGCTTTACATTGTGTGACAATAATAATGGTTCCTGTCAACCAGGAAACCATTCACAATGCTGGATGGTAACGGTATAACCAACCTATACGGGTTCCTTACGTGTCAACAAGTGGGTCGGCGGAGGGTTAGTGCCCTTTCCCGTAAAATAACTAACTCAAAGACAAACAGCCATCCCTTGCGGAATTGTGGCGTCTGGCTGTAGACAGATGGACATTCCCTGTTTTTCTGTATAACTATCTTTTCCCTCCTACCAGAGTTCCATCAGCACCGTATCCAGAGGAGCTACATACGATGGCTAAGACTGGATAAAATCTGACGACCACCAGATACCATCGTTTATTAGATTTCATACTTTTTTCTCCACACGCCACCAGCCCCATCCGCACCGTACCTGGAGGAGCTACATACAAGCGCCAACACCATCAGTGTCTCGTGGACGGAACCTGAGGTGAAGAACGGGCTCCTCACCGGTTACCTGCTCAGGTGGTCCAACTCGCAGGGCACGGTAGCCAGTATCACCACGGACAGCTCCACCTTCTTCCACACCATCCTCAAACTGGCCTGGTGTGACACCTATACCGTCACCGTCCAAGCCGGGACAGAGGGTGGTGGCTGGGGTAACCACTCCAACGCCAGACAAGCAAACATTACTAATTCAAGTAAGTATCTTTTCAGCAACGCAAGGCTCTCAAACGTTAAGGCGTCTAGTATTTGTTTTCTTTTTATATCATTACTACCTTGTTTCAGAATGTTTTGGTACGAGCAGACGATTTGACTCACAGACCAGGTCGCAACTGACCGTGAAGGCTTGGGGCCACCACACCACTTGCAGGCAAAAAATTAATTAATTAATTAATTAAAAATCAACATTTTTTTTCTTCAACTGCAGACAGCATATGGCACCTTTTTTAACGTTTTTCTTT
>JAGKTI010001897.1:21060-43447 GCA_018397915.1 Birgus latro | reverse complement strand
TGGGACAGTGTAACAGTGGTATGGGACAGTGTAACAGTGGTATGGGACAGTGTAACAGTGGTATGGGACAGTGTAACAGTGGTGTGGGATAGTGTAACAGTGGTGTGGGACAGTGTATTAGTGGTGTGGCACAGTGTATTAGTGGTGTGGCACAGTGTAACTAGTGTGGGACAGCAGTGTGGGACAGTGTAGCAATTGTCTGAGGCAGTGATGTATTGCTGTTGTTGTTGGGTGACTCCAGTCTGCTTGGCCTGGTTGATCCGTCGACAACGGGTAAACAACTACTTCTGTGGGCCCCTCCTACTGGAAGAGCAAAGTATTGTTCTTACACCACGTAGGGATCCGGCGTCCCTTTGTGCAACGCTACAACAGGGTTGGACCAGGGTCCTTCCCACGGCAAGGTGCAGGGAAATATTGGAAGGTTTGTTTCCAGGGTGGATGCTGCGGCTGCTCAACCCAGGGTGCACAGGGTCACCACGTGTAGGCTCTGCGTCATTGAAGTGGTGTAGTAATAACCTAATCCAGGCTTACCAACCTAATTCAGCCTAAAATAGTTTCAGATCAGGGACTGCATTGCAGCGGTGAGGACTCCCGAACTTCCTTCACCACCTGGGGCTTGGTGGCTGAGGACTGCTCGGTGTCTGCTTTTTTGCTAGACTGGAGTAGTTCAGCCTTATGGTACAACCAGACTGGTGAGTCCAGGGCTTGTGTGTGTCTGTGTTTATGGGGGGGGGACTCTGATCATATTCCTCATAGTCCATTCTCTGAGTCCAGTAAGTTCGCTTACGTGCCACGCACTTTTTTATATCACCACCAATGATAATGAGTTTATGCTAGGACTGTCCCGTTCCTGGTTAATGTGATGGAATTATCGGGGGTGTTATGGAAGAGCAGTAAAGCTAAATGTAAAGTGAGGTTCTAACGCCTGAAGTGCTCATCCGTGGTGCTCATCTCCGTGACTTGGGTCTTTGAGCTTGTGGCGGGTTTTCACCTTGTTCAATGAAAAGAGGGCCCCTGTTTCATTTGGGCTATCTCAGTTACCCCCTTTAAATGCTCCTAGGAACTCGTTATACCTATCAACCCATAAAGGATGGTTGGACACCTGGGTCGAGTGACGCCACCTGCCTGTACTAAGATTAGAACCCTGGCGGTATCGGGTTGGCTGCTTCGCAGTCAGCGATGCTAAACACTCAGCTACCACGGCAGTGAAGTCGTTTATAGTGATATTCAAGTAACAAAACTCCTCCCTAACCAGCCTTGGATCGAACTCAGTTTATTTCGACAGCAATTGTTTTATCACTTGACCACCACCTCTCTTCAAAATGATGAAAATATGGTTAAAAGGCAGCACTACCTTTCATACCATTTTTTCCCCCTATAATACACTTAGTATTCCTCTTTATTTTACTTGCATTTTTTGATTCTCTCATTATTGCGTATGGGACAGACGGTTACTGTTACTGTCTTAACTGCTTTTAACACTTCTATGTTTCTGAGTGAAACAAAGATGAAAGGGAAAAGTAAGTTTGGAAGTGTGAATGGAAGGATGTCAGCTGTTGACAGAGGAAGGGCAAGAGAAGGTGTGGCCTAATGAGCCGGGAAGTACAGCAGTGTGTGATTCAATGGAAGGAGTGTCATTGTAACTGATGTGGGTGAAAGCGAAATTTGGACGTGAGCTGTGGGTATCTGTGAGTGCATATGGCGTGGTAGTGAAAGGGATGCAGAAGAGAGGAAGTTTTTCTGGAATGATGTTGATGAGTGTCTGCAGAGTTTTGGTGCAAATGTGAATGTGACAATGATGCGAGATATGAATGTTAGAGTGGGAAATGTTGCAGTTGAAGGTGTAGTTGGTATGCATAGTGTGCCTGGAAGAAATGAAAATGGGAAGAGAAAGATAGGTATGTGTGTTGAGCGAGAGATGATGATTGGAAATATCTTGTTTGAGAAGAAAGATATTTATAAGTGTATGGGTAAGACAGGAGGGTGGAGGAGTTGTTGATAGAGCATTGATGGACTATGTGTTGTGTCCGGGAATGTAGTTGGATGTGAGAGTTTTGAGAGGGGAGGGTGGAAGTATGTCTGACCACTACCTGGTGGAGGGAAAGTTTAGAGTAGGTATGAGGTGGGTGAGAGCTAGGAGAGTTAGGTGTGGCAGGGACGTTCTGAAAGTGAGTTCTATAAATGAGAGAAAATTATAGAGTATCAGGAGAAGTTGAGAGATAGTGGAACACAGTGAAAGATCAGGAAAATGGCAGTGTGGAGGAGGAATGGCAGTTGTTTAAGAGTGCTGTGGTGGGGCATGCAAAAGAGGTGTGTGGTGAGACGAGTGAGTGATGGTGTAAGAAAGGGAAGTGAATGGTGGTGCGAGGAAGTAAGTATGGCTGTGGGTGAGAAGAGACATGCATATGAAGTGTAGCTGCAGAGGAAAGATGTGTCATTTGAGAGGTATAAGGAAAAGAGGAATAGGGCGAGAAGGGTTGTGCGTGATGCTAAAGTGGCAGCAGATGAGAAGTGGGGTAGGTGTTGACTGAGAATTTTAAACAGAATTCGAAAATGTTTTGGAAGGAGGTGAAAAGGGTACGAAAGGGAGAGTCTGGGAAGAAGGAGCGAGTAAAAGCAGAGGATGGAAGGATGTTAACTGAGATGAATGCAGGAAGGAAGAGATGGGAGGAGTATTTTGAAAGTTTGTTAAATGTAGAGGAGGAAATGGAGGCTGAGATTGTGGCAGATGGAAGTGTGCAAGGAATAGATGTGTTGGGAGAGTTGAATGAATCTTTGATCACGATGGAGGAAGTGCAAGAGGCAGTAAAGCAGATGAAAACAGGGAACCTTCAGGTATGGGTGGGTGTGCTGTGGAATGCCTGAAAAGTGGTGGAGCGACTATTGATGACTGGTTAGTAAGATCGTTGAATGTGTGCTTTGTGAGCGGTATGGTGCAAGTGTTTGTGTGGTTCCGTTGTATAAAGGTAAGGGTGATAAGTATGAATGTACTAGCTTTAGAGATATAAGTCTGTTGAGTGTTGTAGGCAAGGTGTATGGTAGAGTGTTAATTAAGAGAGTTAGAGAGGGTACAAAGGGAGTGACTGGTGATGAGCAGTGTGGCTTTAGGAGAGGGAGGGGAAGTTTGGATCAGATGTTTGCTGTGAGACAGGTGTGTGATAAGTGTTGTGCAAAAGGTAAGGACCTTTGGGGGGTGTACATGGATTTAGAGAATGTGTATTATAAAACTGATAGGGAGGCTTTGTGGACTGTTTTCATATTGTATGGACTTTATGGTAGATTGTTACAAGGGGTGAAAAGTTTTTATATAAATAGTAGAGCGTGTGTAGGAGTGGGAAATACTGTGAGTGATTTGTTTCCCGTGAGAGTGGGGCTACAGCAGGGATGTGTGATGTCGCCTTGGTTGTTTAATATTTATCTGGATGGTGCTGTAAGGGAGGTGAATGGGAGAGTGTTATGTAGAGAATTGAGTCTGGTGAATGCAGATGGTAGAGTGGAATCTGAATCAGCTGCTGTTTGCAGATGATACTGCACTGGTGGCTGATTCGGAGAAGAGATTGAGACAGTTGGTAGAGGAATTTGGAGGGGGTGTGAATGGAGGAAATTGAGAGTAAATGAGAATAAGAGTAAAGTGATGAAGTGTACGAGGTTGGTAAATAGTAGGAGGATGAATATAGTTTTGAATGGTGAGTTGCTTGAGGCGGTAGAGTGTTTTAAGTATTTAGGGTCACAAGTTGCTGTGGATGGAAGAATAGATGTAGAAGTGAAGTTTAGAATGAATGAAGTAGAAAAGGTGCTGGGAGGAGTGAAAAAGTGTTTAGATGTCGTTCGCTTAGAATGGATGTAAAGAGACGGCTGTATGAGGGTGTAGTGGTACCGACTGTGTTATATAGGACTGAAACATGGAATATGGGTGCACCAGAGAGGAGAAGTTTGAAAGTAATGGAGATGAAGTGTCTGAGGAGTATGTGTGGAGTGACGCCTATGGATCGAATGAGAAATGAAGTGTGAAGGAGAACTGGAATTGTTCGGGAGATGGCTGATCGAGTTGAACAGAGAGTGTTGCGATGGTTTGGGCATATGGAGAGAATGGATAATGAGAGATTGGTGAAAAAGATAACTAGATCTGATGTGAGAGGTGTAAGGTGAGAGGAAGACCACGAATAGGATGGACAGACAGTGTGAAGAGAGCGTTGGATGCGAGAGGGATGTCTGTTGAACAAGGAAGAGTGGCTGCCCGTGATAGGAATGATTGGAGAGAAATTGTGAATGAATAAATAGTGACACGGCCCTGAGGGGCTATTCTCCCGCTTTAGGTCTGATCAGCTGATCAGGTCGGGTGCGGGTAAGGGGATGGGTCCATTATGATGTGGCAGGGGTAAACCAGCTCTGCTGTCGGGCCCTGCTGCGGATGTCGCTGATTGCGCTGTGCAGTTGACCCTCGTGCAGTGTGGTGCGGTTAGGATCTGTCCCTTCTCCGCTTGGTGCTAAGATACGAATAGAAATGTGCTTGTGGATAAGTGAATTGGGAGTGTGTCATCCTGTCTCGGCTACCTCCCTTTCTTTGCCGGAAGCAGCCTAGGTACATAGGTAGAGATAGATGTTTTATTCATGCCATCTTAATAATGCCAAGGCATATATAAATAATGCAAAATGATATATCAGTCTTCAGGGTGACTTTTTTCACCCTTTCACAACACTGACTTAATTTTACTGCTATGAGGCTATTTTATTCGTTTCAGGTTAGGGTCCTGGTAGTGAAGAGGTTAATGTAAACCCTATCCATCTTCTCTGTTTCGAAAAAAACATCTCAAGAAAAAGGAGAGCACTCAGCAGGTGCATAACTCCACTAAGATAGCACCATCACTGCGATTTTACTTTAAATTTTTACCATTTTTGCACAGTATTTAACCTTGAAATCTCGGGGATATTGCGAGCTGAGCTCTTCCTGTATGCAGAGATATTTCCAAAAGTTGCCTGTTTTCGACCCATCATAATCAGTAAATACAGCATCTAAAAATACTCACCCATCCTTCCTCTCTCCATTGCAAGTGTCCCCAGGTCTTTCCACTGCATGTGTCTCCAGGTCTCTATGTGGAGGAATTGTGGAAGTAGAAGGTGATGAATGGAGGTAACTTTGGAGGTCATGGTGAACTGTGTCCATACGAGCTGACGGGTCAGTGACTAAGGCGAGCTAGCCTTCCACCGGCCTGGACCAGACGGGGTTTCCCCTCTCACAGCAGCTCCCACTCCCACTCCTTCTTGCCCAGCTTGATCTTCCCATTGTTTTTCACCTGCCCCTGCCACTGTCCCATGAATGAATATCTCACACCCTGTATGAGTAGCTTTCTGACTTTATTCATCCATTTTTATGGCTGTTCTGGAGCGGCATTGTGCCATACAATATATGGGAGGGGAGAATACCATTGTTTATACATTATCATGCAAAGTGCTTCCCACAAAGATTACCTTCACTTTCACAATAGCATGTTTTCTATATACGTGCGGAAAAGGCTATTTTTTATACTTGTTTTCCTTGTCTTATTCCATAAAGATCACTTATTTGGTTAATTTCTGACATCAGGAATGGAAGTAAATTATAAAAAGATTTGTAAAAAAAAAAAAACTTATTTTTATATATACTGGAAAGTAACTTTCATTTTCAATGAACACCCCCAGGCTCCTATGGCTTACTCTTCTTGGCTGCATAAACTTACGCGAAAGATTGAAATCCAAAATACATACGCACGTGTGTTAGTGATATTCAGATGTCGATATAGTGTGCATAAATGACCTGTTAAAAGATAAATAAACTGAATTTGTGAAAAATTAACTGAAGGAAGATATGCCAGAGATGATCTTAACCCCCTGTCCTGTTGCATACATTGTATTTCACTCCCACTTCCCCTAGACGAATTATTTAATGATAAGTGTTTACCTGATCCTTCCAATACCAATAAAATCTAATTCCCTAAAATGAATAAAATCAAGTGGAGAGAGCAAGAATTCATTTTATAAAAATACATCACCGGATTGCTGTGGTTAAGCTGAGGAGAAAACGACCCTAAATGACATTCTGAATATTGTGCGTTGTAAAGGGCGGATTCTTTTTTTTTTCCTCCTGATTGCCGCGAAATCCCCTTTCTCTCCTTCTCATCGGACTTAACATATGGCACAAATATACACAAGTTTGACAGATACTTCCATAGCAGCCAAACTTTTCCGATGTGGGAAGGGAGGATATCCTACAAAATCAAACTACTCTCTCTCTCTCTCTCTCTCTCTCTCTCTCTCTCTCTCTCTCTCTCCCTTGTTCTCTCTCTCTCTCTCTCTCTCTCTCTCTCTCTCTCTCTCTCTCTCTCTCTCTCTCTCTCTCTCTCTCTCTCGTCGCCTTCAACAGTCCTTGATATTCGCCATCCTTTGCCTATCTCAGCGTACTCCGTGATGGTCAGTCTTCGTTAAACCTCTCACAGTCGGAACAGCTCCATTATCCTATTCCCGTTAGCTTCACACAATTCTCAGTACAAAGCAGACCATAAGAACTTGAGAGACATCATCACTACCTTTAATCCCTGCATGGTGGTGAAAACTCCGGTATTCTGATCCAGCTGACCTCATACGATTTTATTCAACTTGGAGTGAGTCATAGGAGCCTAAGAGTGTTAAATGATATTGTTTATACCCTGCATGTCTGAGAATGCTGGTGTGTGTGTGTGTGTATGTGTGTGTGTGTGTAACTCACCGGGTCGGTCAGGATCACTTGATGGTCGTGATCGTCAGCTTTTACCCTCCCGGAAGGGAGCTGAGAGCTCATATAGTCCGATCTATGGGCAAGGCTGTGACCTTCACACACGCACAAACCCATCCCCTTGCTCAAGGGGGACAATAACCACCCACTTCGTCAGTGAAACTTTTCGCAACCTGAGCGAGGCGCGAACTCCCGTCTACCAGATGGCAGCATGTAGATTGTAGGAGGACGACTGGGCCTTGATAGCAGGCTGTGAAGCCTATGCCCAGAGTCGGACACAAAAAAAAAATAAAAAAGCGAGAACGCTACCACTGCGCCAGCGAGCGGTTGTGTGTGTGTGTGTGTGTGTGTGTGTGTGTGTGTGTGTGTGTGTGTGTATAGGTCACTCTTCTTTGAACCGGAAAAGAAAGTTTCATGCAGAAATAAATTAGTATAGAAGAGAGGCAAAAAAACCCTCTTAAGTTCACGATGATACACACACACACTGATTCTCTTTGGGAAGCCTCTCGTGCGTGGGTTAGCTCTTTCAACTTCCGGTGGGGCAGCCCGAGCTCGATTCTCTGTCCGCTCCAACCCATGAACAAAGGTTATTTCCCCATGTTCGTGTTCACGCAACGCTGCCTCTGGGGACCTGGATATAACACTGATCATTGCGGGCCATACTTTCGGGCAGTGGGTCTCAGCAGTTACGTCGCAGTGCTTTAGTGTGACGTGCCAGTGAGGTGTGCCACAGACAGACACGTTTCACTTGCACTGGAAATGCGACCAGAAGATGCATGTAATACTCCTCATGTCTAATCAAGTGTGAAAGGTAAGTGGGAATATCTCTTGTGCATTAGTACGAACGGAGCTTACCTCTCTCTCTCTCTCTCTCTCTCTCTCTCTCTCTCTCTCTCTTTCTATTATGAGAGCATATTCAGGAAGCTCGGAAAGAAAGTGAAACTTGTTTGAGGCAAGGGTCACCAGGAAAGCATCATCTTATTACACTAATACAGCAAACTTCTGCCAGTGATTCTCTCAGAAGTACAGTACATTATTGGATGAATATGATTTTAAAAATTCTGTTTTTTTAAATACTCCGTGAACTCATAATTTCTTTCGACTTTATTTATTTATTTTTTTATTTTTTTATTTATTTTTTTTTTGTAGGGAGGAGAAATAAGGGCTGACATGATGATGATAATGATAATATATATATTGAATTATAATGGTGTTAAGAAGCTGGATCTAGTTAAGTAGTGCTGGAGTATTCCCGACGATTCTCGCATTTTTCAGTTACGAGTCAGAGTTGCCAGATAGCCTGGTGCTGTGAGTGGAGGTACTTTGTGAAGTTATGCATTCATTCTTATTCTCTTTTTATTTTATCTATAATGTTTTACTTAGGTGATTGTTAAATTATGTAATTTAATTTCAGTTTGTATGCAAAAGAATTTAGAGTGCTATGTACAGGAATGTAAGGGAACTTTGGAGCATTTTGGATGTCTCCAATTTGGTAACTGTTGTTTGCCAGAGTATAGTAGAACATTCGAGTGTCGAGCAAGTTTGGGGGAGAGAATAGAGGAGTTCCAGTTTAGTTTGACTTGTGTCCTTGTAAAGTTAGTGCAACCCTGGAGCTGTGAGACAGACACTGTTATTACTGGTAAAATAAAGACAACGAACTCGAGAAGCCTGTGTTATTACGCCTAAATTGATCTTGTGTAAGGATCAGCTGCTGTACACAGAAAGGCTGACCTAAGAAGAATGATTCACTGGGTGACGTCTTACCTATGCTGAATTACTGCTGTTGAAGCTTGTGGCAGTGTGGGAGGTGGATGTAGCAAGTTGTCCTAGGAATGACGATCGAAAAGTGCTGCAGAGTCAAATCTTTATCATGGAGCCGGAAGGTATACAGACAAGAAGCCAGGTTAGGCAAAAGGAGGCATCTCTGGCTACAATCATGAAGTTTCCACAAAATGAATACCTACGAGCGCAAATTGAAGGGCAGAAAGAACTTCGTGAACAACAACAAGCACAAAGTGAACAGCTGAAAAACTGATAGAACGATATGAACGTCTTCAAGAGGCATTACAGGAGCAACAGAAGGAGTTACAACTGAGAATGCAGGGACAGCTAGAGGCTTTCATGTGGGAAATGAAGGAAGAACAGCAACAGTTGAAGGAGGAAGTATAAGCTGAGCTATAGCAGCGGAAGCAAGAGGAAAGCAATAAAGTGATAGAATGCACACAACATGTAAAGGACCAGCAGAAGCATGTAGATGGCGGGTTGAAGATAATTAGTGAGAGAATTGAGGCTGTAGAGAAATATTGCACTTCTGAGCCTCAGGTTAGTGTACAGGGAGCATATAAAAAAAATAGTGTATGTTGAATCTTGATGAATCCCAAGCACCTGAAGGTAGCATTAGAAGATTGAATAATCAGAATGTGGGAGTCTCGAGGCCTGGACTTAATTATAATGCCCCAGTCTTTAGGCCCCATCCCAGTGAAATGCATGGCTATAATGGGGGTCCAATTAAAAACAAACCTAAGAAGCTTAATGATAAAGTATCGTGCGAAGATTACCGTGTGCAATTTTAATTACCTGCTGATCAGAATGGTTGGGATGATAGGCAGAGGGCAGTGCAGCTTGCCACTAGCCACAAGGGTGCCGCAATGGATATTCTTAGCCAGGTGTCAGTGGAGAAGTGCAACTGTTATCAGTCACTAGCAAAAGTACTGGAGCGCAGATACGTGACCATGCACTAGACTGAGGTTTACAGAGCAAGATTCTGGACCCATGTATGGGCTCAAGGAAAATCCCTACAGCAGTTTGCTCATGACCTGGAGAATATGGTTAAGGCGTACCATGGAGCAGCACCTAACCTGTTGGCTGTTCTTTTGAGGGACCGATCCATCGATGCTCTTGATAGTGCAGAGTTGAAAGTGCATGTGAAGCAGGCACAACCAAGAAACATCCAAGAAACACTAGCCAGGATTCTGGAATTTGAGTTCTATGTTACGTCCAGTACATGCAGTTTGCAGGCAGGACGTAATGCAGGGTTCATGGTAAGAAAGGTCCAAGTACATGAAGTGGAGAAATTCGATGGAAGCTGCTGCTATTGTGAAAAGCCAGGACACAGGAAAATGGACAGCTACAAGTGGAACAGGAAACAGGAGAAGATCAGAGGAGGTTGTTGGTTCTGTGGGATGCTAGGACACAAGAGCGAGGATTGTTACAAATGGAAGGAGGAAAAGAACAGAAGAGTGCAAGGAAATCTATGAATGCAACAAAAAGGTGTTGGGCCGGTGGTGAGGTGGGACATGTCAGTTCTGACTGTCCGAAGAAGAAAACGGAGGATAAGAAGAACGCTGCAGAAGACAAGAAAGAAGCAGAAAGCTAGTATGGCTGGTGTTCAAGGGCAACAGCCAGCTGGTTTCTCCTAAGTAACCATACCATCAAGAAAATGCAAGAGAACTGCAATTGACAGTGTGAGGGTAGACAGAAGGATAGACGACAAGAGCTGTTCCCTGGTGATTGACTCAGCCTCAGAGCAGACTTATGTGAGGTCTGATGTGCTACATCATTGGTATCTGCCTGAGTCATCAGAACAATAACTGTGTATTGTAACTGGGCACCGTGCAGTAGTGTGGGGACCCTCGGATGTCCGAATTGAAGTGACAGGGCAAGAGGCTACACTTCCAGTCTAATGGCTGACATGCAGGATTCTTGCCTTCTTGGTTTGGACTATTTGATGTCCATGGGATGTGAGCTGGACTTCTGCTCCATGAAGCTCAAGGTCCAAGGAATGTTGGTTCCCGTCACACCAATGAAACGTACCAGTTCTGTTGGTGAGGTGAGGATGCTGTGCACTACAGTGATTCCCCCAAGATCAGAGCTACAACTCTAGTGTATGGTGAATGGCTCTTTTGACAGCTGTCTAGGGGTGGTGGAACCCGTTGGACGGTGCAGGACGAAGGATGGAATGATGGTGGGGAGGACTTTCATGGAAACGAAATGCCACTTGTGGTGGCCAGTTTCTGCTGTGAGACACAGAAGATCAATGAGGGAGAGATAGTGGGACTGTCCCAGGCAGTGGACCCTGAATGACATCAGTGGAAGGAGTGTAGTCACAGATGAGAATTTGCCAGATTACTTACGGGACCTGTTTTCCAGGAGTTGGCAGTGCCTGGATGACTCACAAGTGCTGCAGTTAAGGCAACTGCTAGAGAAGTCTGATGTCTTTTCCACTGGAGACCCAGACCTGGGATGCACAGATCTGATAGAGCACTGTATCGACACTGGGGATCACCGCTTGATTAAACAGCCAGCTTGGAGGATGGCGCCAGCTCAGCGACAAGATATGGAGAAGGTGATGGAGAATCTTAAAAGTCAGTGAGTGATAGAAAAATCCAGCAGTCCTTGGGCATCAGCAGTTGTGCTAGTAAGGGACAAGGATGGCTCAGAGTAGTGTTGTGTTGATTATGGAGCCCTAAATGACGTAACTTTGGAGGATACATACCCCTTGACAAGTAAATATTGACATGCTGTATAATGTGTCAGGTGCCAAGTGGTCAAAGGTGCCACCAGGTCAAAGTTGCAGACAAAGATAAGGAGAAAAATAGCCTTTTTATATAGGTGGGATTTATGGCAGTTTAAAGTGATGCCATATGGCTTATGCAATGCACCAGCAACTTTTGAGCATCTCATGGATCGAGTACCAGAAGGCAGTCATTTCTCATCTGTCTTGATGATGTAATTGTATTTGGATGGACTTTTGACCAGGAACTGGAGAGGATGTTGGAGGTCCAAAACGTCTTGTTAATACAGAAGCAATAGATTCACCATGGGTTAAGCGTAGTGTCAATATGAAGATAAACACCAACGTGATCAAGAACATCTTTAATAGTTAAATCGGTGATGTTTTGACGACTCATTTTTCATTTTCAAACCTTGATGTCGAGCCGTTTAGCTGTGCGGTAGGCCTGTAGCGTAGGAGGTTCATAACGTCTTGTTAATACAGAAGCAATAGATTCACCATGGGGGAAGCATTGTCTCAATATGAAGATAAACACCAACGTGATCAGGAACATCTTTAATAGTTAAACCGGTGACGTTTCGACAACTCATTTGTCATTTTCAAATCTCGAAGCCGAGCCCTTCAGCTGTGCGGTAGGCCTGTACTGTTGGAGGTCCATAACATCTTGTTAATACAGAAGCAATAGATTCGCCATGGGGTAAGCGTAGTCTCAATATGAAGATAAACACCAACGTGATCAGGAACATCTTTAATAGTTAAATCGGTGATGTTTCGACAACTCATTTGTCATTTTCAAACCTCGAAGTCGAGCCCTTCAGCTGTGCAGTAGGCCTGTAGCGTTGGATCCGAGCAGCACACCTCAAGCTGAACCCCCAAGAAGTGCTACTTGTTCCAGAAGGAAGTAAAGTACTTTGGACACAATGTAGGCGAAGGCAGCGTCCACACCGATCCAGAGAAGGTGGCAGCTGTGAAAAATTGGCCAGTTCCAACTTGCGTGAAGGAGCTACGGAGTTATCTGGGTTTGTGTACTTACTATCGACTATCGGCATTTTGTTATGGACTTTGCAACAATAGTTGCACCTCTGCACAAGTTGCTAGGAACGAGACAAAAGTTTATGTGGACTGTAGCAACTCAGAAGCCTTCAATAAATTCAAGCAGGCGTTGGCAAGCTCTCCAGTATTGTCATACCAAGATAGAGTCAGTCATTGATCCTGGAGTGTGATGCTAGTGACCATGGCATTGGTGGAGTCCTGTTGCAGAAGAAAGATTACAAGGAGTATGATGTGGCATATTACTACAAAAAGCTCAGCCCACTGGAGCAGAACTACTGTGCGACCCATAAGGAGCTCTTGGCAGTGATGACGAGCCTTGACTTTTCCATCCCTACTTGTATGGGTCCTACTTCATCATCAGGACAGACCATGCAGTGCTGAAATGGCTGAAGACATTAAGAATACAGAAGAATAACTGGCATTCTGGCTCAGGAAGCTGAACCGGGACACCTATGAGGTGTAACACCAGCCTGGGCAGGTACATGGCATCGCTGACAGCCTGAGTCATTGACCTTGTGACTCAGTTTGCAAGCAGTGTACTAGGAAAGAAGAGTGAAGCAAGAAATGCAGCCGTACTGCAATGACAGGGTCAGTGTCAGCTGTAGAAGACCTGAAGAAATTGCAGATGTAGGACAGATTTACAACCAGTGCTAGAGTGGCTACAGAGGAGTACTGTGCAACCATCTTGGGAAAAGGTTTCCGGATTCAGCCCTGTGATTAAGAGCTTCTGGAGTCGATGGGACCTTCGCTTGAACAGCAGACTATTGGAGCGTCAGTGGGAGACACCCAATAGCCTCAGCAAGTATGGGCAGCTGGTGGTTCCTAAGAAAATGAGGTCTGAGGTCTTAGAAGAGTCTCATAACCGGATCACTAGTGGGCATCTGGGAGTGAAGAAAACTTTAAGTTGGCTGCAACAGAGGTTCTACTGAACTGGTATGCATCAGGATGTTGATGAGAGGTGTTGGGCCTGTGTTGTATGCTATGCCGAGAAAGGACCCTCTTCAGCTGTAACAAGTGGGTGCACCAATGGAAAGAGTTGTGGTGGATATTCCTGGAACTCTGCCATTCACTGAAAGAGGAAACCAGCACACATGCATTGCCATGGACTACTTCACAAAGTGCCAAGAAGCCTATTCTATCCCCGATCAAGAGGCTGCAACTGTTGCTCAGGTATTTGTTGACCAGTTCTGCTGTCGTTTTGGGATGCCACAAGAGTTACATTCAGACCAGGGTAGAAACTTCAAGTCTGCTGCATTCCATGAGTGCTGCAAGTTACTGGGGATCACGAAGACCAGGACGACTCCACTAAGGTCACAGTCAGATGGGATGGTGGAAAAATTCAATTGGACCCTGGGGCAAGAATTTGCCAATACTGCATAGCGGGACAGTCGGAATGGGACAAGAAATTACCTGTGTTGCTGATGGTATATTGTTTGCATCCCACTTGTCTACCAGCTACACCCCTGCAAAACTGATGTTGGGCCACGAGTTATGATTGTTAGTTGATGGGAAGACCACCTGGTGAAGAGCTGCCTACAGACACTCCAGCTATGCACAGCATCTTCAGGAAAGACTGGCTGAAGTACATCACCAAGTTCGAGGAGCTTTGAAGTTTTCAAGTGAAGTGATGAGGCGCAAGTATGATGCCAAGGCAAGTGAGGTGAGCTTCAAGGATGATGATAGAATTTGGCTTTACAGTCCTCTATGGAAGAAGGGACAGTCACCGAAGCTGCAGATCCCGTGGGATGGGCTCTACACTGATTGCCCACCTGTCAGATGTAAAGTTCCGGATTCGGGGAGACACGAATTCTCGGCCAACAGTGGTACACGTAAAACGTCTGTGGCAGTACCATGGGCCAGGACAGTACAGCTGGGATGTCTCCAAGCAATCGTCCGCACCTGTGGCCGATGATGTTGAGGAGGACCAAGGAGCTGAAGTACAAGAGGATGATAGTTTTCAGAGGGAAGTGGATCAGGAAGAGAACCAAGCCGTTCCAGGAAGAGTTGGAGCAGGAACGTCGTTGGAAGCGGCATAGGAGAAGACCTGATAAGTTGAAGGATTATTTTGTGGATAATTAGATGTTTTGTTAGGATTAAAGATTATGTTTGCAAATCTTGTGTAGCTTTGTTGGGATGACAAAAGGACTAGGAAGGGGGAAGTGTTAAGAAACTGGTTTTCAATTTCGGTAGTGCTCCAGCATTCCCGACCTTTTTTTTTTTTTTTTTTTTTCGCCACACTGGTGTGGCACAGGCTCGGGGTGGAGAGCCCGTCAGAGGGTGGCAGTAAGTAAACAAGGGGGCGTCCTCTGCATGGCGACAGAGGACGCTGGCGTGGGGGGGGGGCAGAGCCCATCCCCCCATAATAACAAGGGGGCGTCCTCTGCATGGCGACAGAGGACGCTGGCGTGGCGGGGGGGAGGCAGAGCCCATTCCCCGGACAAATATACACCAGTGCAGTGGCTGGAGGGTAACTCCAGCCACCGGATCACGGTATCTCCTGTGCCAGGTAAGTATTCCCGACCATTCCCGCATTTTTCCGTTACGAGTCAGAGTTGCCAGATAGCCTGCTGCAGTGAATACTTTGTAGAGTTATGCATTGCATTCATTCTTATTCTCTTTATATTTTCTATGTAATGTTTTATTTAGGTGACTTAAATTATGCAATTTAATTTCAGTTTGTATGCTAAAGAATTTAGAGTGCTAAATAACGTAAGGAAACTCTGGAATATTGTGGATGTCTCCAATTTGGTAACAGTTGTTGCCAGAGTACTGTAGAACATTCGAGTGTCAATTAAGGTTGGGGGAGAGAATAGAGAAGTTTCAGTCTAGTTTAACCTGTGACCTTGTAAGTTAGTGTAGCTGTGGAGCTGTGAAACAGTGTTATTACTTGGTAAAATAAAGACAACGAACGCGAGGAGCCTGTGTTATTACGCTTGAGTCGATCTTGCATAAGGAACTGCTGTTGTACGTCAAAGGGCTGATCCTAAGGAGAAAGATTCAGTGGGTGACGTCCTTCCTATGCTGTACAACTGCTGTTGGAGCCCGTGGCAGTGTGGGACATGGGTGTAACAAAATGAATGTTTACTCCCCTGCTTAAAACGTATTTTTAGGGCATTACGATATAACTATACTTGATTTTTTCTTCAACTACCTTACCCAAATTATTTATGTGTTTACTATTTGTAGTGAAAAATATGAGTGGCTTAAATAGGAACTATGTTGGCTGTACCCACTGATTACATTGTACCACAATTGCTTTTATCACTGAATCAGTTTCATTTCTTGAGATCATCAAATACACAATTATCAGCTTTTCTACAATGCTGGTTTCATGTTCATCAACTCACAATCACCATCATCTGTCGCAAACAAGCTACTAACTAATGAATATGACATCATGCTTACAAGTATAACGTAGGTATTCGCCATGCAGTTTCTAGCTCAAGGCAAATTTGCTGCTTACAGCCATGCACTTGGGAAGAGTGTGCCGTGAAAAATTTATACTGTGAAGGTGTGACTGTCTACATACACGCCTACCTACATATTTATTTGTTTTTTAATCATTCTAACTATCTAGCACCTAGTCTCATTTTGTCCCATTAGGAGAGTAGGGGCCCTGGTCTAGGCTTTTTGGTACGGGCATGTAAGGCGCAAGTGACCAGCCTCACTCGTTCCTGAGTGGCATTAGGTGTAGAGTAACCTGAAGATAGCAGTACACTGGGTGAGTGACTGATGGTCGTCCTCACCACGACTTTAGAATGGTTAGGAATCGCCGTGTTCGTCGAAGACTGGGACTGAGTTGCTTGTTTGCTTTAATGATTCTCGTCCAGTGGATACACATTTATCCTAGGTCACCATCTTCTTCTTCTTCTCCTCCTCCTCCTCCTCCTTCTCCTCCTCGTCGTCGTCTTCGTCCTTCTTATCATCATCATCATCATCATCTTCTTCTTCTTCTTCTTTCAGTCAGTGGCCATACTACCATCAGTGGTACGGAGTCCAGCTACACCCTGGTCGGTCTTGAACCTTACTCTCGGTTTAAGATGTGCATCAGAATCCAGTACTCACAGGAGGATCCCGTGTGTTGCCTCAACACCACAAGTGAGGAAGGTATGAAGATCAGTTGAGTGGTTGGAGAGGTGTAAATCAAACGTTTGTTGTTAGGAAAATTGTGATGAAAGCCAGGGAGGACTGTAGGATACTTATGACAATCAAGGAACTGGTAAAAGGTCATGATTAAGTGAACCTGACGAGATTATGGTACAGTCGCCCCAAGAAGTGATGACAGAGTTTCAGACTGCTTCGGTCACTCTTCGCTGCCTTGCATTCAATGAAAACTGAGTGAATATAAGGTAATAATTCCGACCCTTCATTATGTCGTATCAGGTAAAATACATACGAGTACTATGTCATGCTAAGAACTGCAGTATGTTAAATGAATAGCATGAGTCAATGATGTACTAGTTGACACTATAAGATACCTTTTCCAGATCTGAAGAATGTGTCGTGTAATACTCCGCGCGCGGCAACCCCCTGTTCCGATGCATTCACGTCTCGGAATTTCAAATACAGATAGTCTAGTTTCGAAGGCCAGTTGAGAAAATTCTTGTGATTGCAATACGCTACTTGATTTTCAATTGCTATGATGGTGACAGCAACAGTAAGGATGCCACAACAATGACACTATTGTTAGTAAGGATACCCTACTCGAGATGGTAGCTAGACCATACTGCCTTTTATTCCTTGTCTTCTCCTTGCCAACGATAATTGTTATTTGCTGCTTTTTTCCCTATTGATGAAAAAAAAAATCAATTGTAAGGAGGTATGACAGATTATACTTTTTTCTCTCTTACACTAGGCAATAAAGAGGGCCAAAACTCTCGCAATGCAAAACCACATACTTTCACTGTATCTTTTAATGTGTAATATCTTTCTTTTCAAATAACCGCAACGTCCTGCTAAACTGGAAATGCTGACTTGGAAATTTTGTTTATGAACCTCTGAATTTTATCGTTCCTGCCAGTCATTTAGGCACCGAGGATGCTAAGCTATGACAACTTCAAGTAACTGGGTGTTCGTAGGAAGAGGGCAACAAGCGTAGATACGAACAGCATCTTTATTTCAGACGTTTCGACATTTAAAATTTTCATCATCAGTTATCTAAAAGGAAATAGTGTAAAATGGCAAGACAAAACACTAAAACATATTTAAAAAAAAAAGTGTAAAAAAAAAATATCGTTAAAAAATGGAAACTATTCCCGAAGCATAAATATGTTATGACAAAAAGGTACTGCAGACGTAGAGATGTGTTATATTTTAATATACATTGTTTCAAGCAAATCTTTTGTTACTATTTGAAATACAAGATAAAAAAAACAAAACTTTTTTGTGTGATATCACAAGATATACATTGATCCATTACTGCTGAGTGACCCCTCCTGACTAAGTAGTAAAGGATCACTGTGCATGTTGTGATATAATTAAAGAAAAGTTTTAAAATATTTTCTTGACATCAAATTAATAGTAAGTTAAAATTGCTTGAATCACTGTATATTAAGACCCATAACCCAACTCTAAACAACACTATGTCAGCAGTACCCCTTCATGTTCCATAACTATGCTTTTGTAATTGTTCTCCTTTTTAAAGCATTTATAACGGAATTTATTTTTATTTTCACTTTTTTTGTGAATCATGTTTTAGTGTTTTGTCTTACTGTTTTACATTATTCCTTTCAGATCACTGATGATGACATTTTAATATCGAAACTTCTGAAATGAAGATGCTGTTTGTATCTACGCTCGTTGTCCTCTTCCTACTCAAGCTATGACACAAATGTGGCATTTCTCCAAGGAGTTCCGACTCTCGACAAACAGGGAGCCGAAGAGATGACGTCACGTTGCCACAACAGCCGCCATGCTGGTACAACACAAGCATCCGACAAGGGGCTCTTAGAACGTCGTCTCTTGCTTTTTTTTTTCTTTTTTTCTCGGAGGAAGACAGTCAACATCTAAGTGCAAAAACAGCTCTAAATGTATTCATATATCAATCTTCTTTTTTTTCTTTTTTTTATGTGTCCGACTCTGGGGATAGGCTTCACAGCCTGCTATCAAGGTCCAGCAGTCCTCCTACATACCATACGCCTTTACATGTCACCACTTCGGCGCTAACACCCACCGTTCATATTGAATACATGCTAGAATACATGCTAGGGCTGTCTAGAGTGTGTCAGGTCTGGTTACAGATTTTTTCTAAATATATACTTTTTTAGTCTTTTTTTATGATGATATACAACATTGCTGCAGAAATAAAGTTTCTTTATTCAACCATCTTTTTTTTTTTATTGCAAAGGTCAAGTTGGTGAATACACTGTATTATCAAATGATAAGTACTGTACTTTGGTTCTGTGACACAGATATAGCACACTAGAATTCACTACAGTATAAATTTGAAGGAAAATCCTGAGTTAAGCAAGAAAGTTTATCAATCTAGCATATACTGTAGAACCAATTATCAACTGCTTGATCTGATTTAATTTTTTGCCACAGTACAGTATGTTCATTGGGTCACACTGCTGCATATACACTTTGTGCCCAGAAGCCAATTTAAGATTCATTTACTACTACTTCATGTTAAGTAGGTTCCCTAGGTTTTGTTCGCAGGTAAGACCACAGTAAGTAAGGTCAGATCAGAATTTGATTTAGGTAGGTCTAGGGGCTGCTTGTGTTAGGTCTAGTGGCAGTGTGTTAGGTCTAGTGGCAGTTTGTGTTAGTTATGTCTCGTGGCAGTCTGTGTTAGTTAGGTCTAGTGATAGTTTGTATTAGTTAGGGCTAGTGGCAGTCTGTGTTAGGTCAAATGGTAGTTGTGATAGTTAGGTCTAGTGGCAGTGCGTGTTAGGTCTATTGGTGGCCTACACTGCTAGTTAGGCATAGTGGCAGTTTGTGTTAGGTCTTTTGTAGTTTGTGTTAGGTCTAGTGGCAGTCTTTGTTAGTCATATCAAAATCTGATATGGTTAGGCTAGCACTAGTGGTAGTCCGCATTAGTCACCTTGGTTGATTTAGTTTGGTTAGGGGTGGACTGATAGTATGATGATTGATTGCTTTAGTCAGTGATATCATTAGTGTTGCATTCTGCTTTAGAAGGTATAAAACTCTTCCGTACAGTTTTCTAAAGAGTTTTGCAAAACACCCGAGACATGTTGGCACTTACTGCATTTCAATATCTTTCCCGTTTAAGCATATATTTGCCCTTTTGATATGATTTCTGTTTCCTGGAATTCTTTTTGCCGTTTATATTTCATTGTCACTAAATAGTTTTTTACTGTGGAATGGAAAAACAGTTATAAAGATAATTTCAGTATCATGTCGAATTATATTTTTTTAAAAATCAAATATGCTAAATTGAAATCCCTGCATAAAAAAAAAAAAAATCTCCCAGCAGTGAAAAATTGTATATTAACATTAAATAACAAAAAGTATATATTAAGAAGTTTGCAGCCAAACCTGACACACTCAGACATGCTAGTTTTGTAGACTGTCTTTGATGTTAGCCTTAACTTTACCTACTGTTACACCACTACAGTAAGAGGTTGATAGACAGATACATTGATAGTGGTTTTCGCACTTAAATACAGAAGAGGGAAACAGAAGACGACATTGTACAACCCTACTGTCGGATGTTTGATGAACCAGCAGAGCGATTGTCGTGGCAGTGACGTCACACCGGCTCTTATTTTTTTCGCGGTCTTTTCTTTATATTCTTTCGTTGGTCATCCTCTGGCTTATATTAAATCTTCCAGAGATTTTTCTTGATGGAAAACTGGCCAAATGCAGTCTAATAGCTGCATGTGTTGGAATAAAAGTTGTCGCTGTTCATGCTCATTGATCGAGCCATTTATAATCGCCTGCTAACTTATGCAACTCTCCCGATTTCTCTCACCGTCCATGAAGACAACAGAAACGGGAAAAAATGACTAAATTATTCACTATTATTTTAACAGAAATTATTTATTGAAGTCCTTCTTATTTCAGTCTTGTGCTGCCAAAACATTATTGCATGTTACATACTAGACTCAACTCCGCAAATTATTCCTGGCTGTCCCTGAGCGATAGTTTTGACATTTCAATTAGTTCCGTTTAGGATTTCCTGTTATCCTAACCAGCTCATTGCTTCCTACAATTTTCAATGTACAGTACTTTGGCATCTAGTAATTGTTTTCTCTTACAATTTGACATAAGTTTCATTTTGTAAAGATAAGAGGAAGATATACCATCAAACTGTTCATATACCTGTAAGAGCGAGGCCTCGGTGCTGTCTCACCGCAGCGAGGCTTAAAGGTGTGAGAGGCACTTACCTTGATGTTTCCCTTCGGATTACCACACCCCGACCCATTTCAGTGGCAACAGTGAATTTTAGTTTATGTGCCCACGATTGTTGACAAATATATGCAAAATGACAGTTTGCATATACCACCAGGTCAACTAAACACCTCAATGCACCATTTGTGATGTTCTCACGTCTTTTAAAACCATGGCCGCGAAGCAGCACTGAAGCCTCGCTCTTAGCGGTGTTTAAACAACCTGATGGTATATTACAAACTGCTATTCCTCATGTATTTGTCAACCATCATGGCCGCATTGATTTAAATTCACTGTTGCCCCCACTGCAATGGGTCGGGGTGTGGGGATCCTATAGGAAACATCTCCATATGTGGTGCGCTCACACCTTTTACACCCGCAGCTGTGAGGCAGCACTGAGGCCGTGCTCTTAGAGGTGTTTAATCTACCTGATGGTATATTGCAAACTGTCATTCTACATATATAAAGCAGCGTTCTGCCGACCAAATACTGCTTTGGCGGACATAAGGGGTGCAGTGGTTGAACCAGTGTCGCATACTATAAAACAGGGCTATTCAACTGGCGGCCAGCGAGCCAAATCCGGCCCTTGAGTCGTTTTCCATTGGCCCTTTGACAGACCGGGAAGAATCCAAATAAACAACAAATTATATTAGAATGTTTCGTTCGTTGTATGTATAAGTGTTCAGATAGAGGGAAAAGTGGAGCTAAAATAATTGTATGGCCCTTCAATCAATCTGAGTTTCATGATCCGGCCCTACTCTTAAAGTACTTGAGTAGCCTTGCTATAAAGTATGCTTGCACCCAGTCGGCTTGCGCGGGCCGATTACACTTGATTCACAGATTACACACACATCCCTCAAACACAACAATCACACTTACAAGCACTTCTCACCCGACATATAATCTCTGCAGAGCATCACATGTTGGTGAAGTGGAGCCTGATACACCAGAAAGAAAGAAAGAAAGAAAGAAAGAAAGAAAAAGAAAGTTTGTTCATTAACGCTGACCGAAATCTAGATACTTTGCCGTCACTTCATGGTTCGACTGTACGTGTTATTTTGTATATAAACTGGAAAGAAAACTGCCGAATGTAGTAAAGTATTTGTGATGGCAAAGAAGCATGTCACTAATATTAAAGATGTTTAAGATGAATATTGCACCGAGACAAGAGTGTGATGTTGATGCTTCCTTTGATGGTCCAATTTGTACTGTAGGCTACATATGTCGTGTCTCAGTGAACGAAAAATGCCATGTGATGCGGACTCATACAAAATAAGCAAAAAAGCAAAATTTCCTATTCAAACTTAGTGTAGGCTAACTTGAAGGTAAGTTATTCTGTTGTATACTAAGGTAGCTATCATGTCCTATCTAATCAGGTTATGTTAGGTGAGTTTACAGCATGGTAGGTTAATTGATGCTTGATTTAGGTTTAGCTTAGATACGAGTTTTCGGCTTTTTTTTTTTTTTTTTCGTAAACACGTCCACAGAGCGATAAGGCTCTATGGGCTTCCTGGTCCACGTTGCTAGTTCTGCATCCCACTGTCTGCAGCGACCGTGACAACATCCTATTTACTCAGTGCAGAGAAATAGGAAAAAAAAAATCTTCCTACTATCATTTGCAACAAACTGCATGTCCGTAGCTAATCCCAGCCCGGAGAACGATTTGAGGGACAAGGTGTGTTTTGCCCTGCTGCCGTGGGAAATAGCCCAGCGATGCAGAA
>JAGKTI010001897.1:0-11094 GCA_018397915.1 Birgus latro | reverse complement strand
ATATATATATATATATATATATATATATATATGATCTACTGCATATTTGTGGATTGAAAATATTAGAAGTTTACAAACGTGGGCGAGGTGGAGTGCACTGGACTCCACAAGTTAAGCAAGTTAGTGGTTAGTCAGTTCATAATAATCGGGTTGACTGATAAAACCGGCCCATGTTAGGCGGATTTAGTTGTACTAAACAAAGCAAACACGTCATTGGATCAGAGGGTTAAAGCATGCTACTCTCATCCTGCCCTACCACCCATGCCATGCAGCCTTCATAGGGGGAAGCTGGTGCTATAGAGGTTAGCATAAACAGGTCACAACTTGAAGAACTAGAGTTTAATTCTCTTGCCGATCAGACAATTAGACAAATTATGCTTGCCCTGGTCCCTGTTTACCCAGCAGTATATGGGACCTGGATGCAACATCGATTCTTGTGGGTCGTATTTTAGGAAGAAGACTGGGATTTAGAAAAAATCATCTGCCGAAATGACCCTCGTGCATTATATACTCTAAGTGCACAGTGTAAACCTCTTGTTTTTTTCTCCTCACTGCCCTTTACATTTTGTTTTCCGCTTTCATTTGTTCTCTTGCATCTGGGCATGGGGGGGGGGTGTAATCGCAGGCATAATAGTTGGCAACAGTTAGGTCTCGGGTTCAATTCCCTGGCCGACCATGAGACCTTCAGGCAAGGTGCTCTTTCCCTCACCATGTTCGTTTCTGTAACAAATGGGGACATGGACTTTAAAATCGATGGTTGTGACGCCGTGAGTACTTGCCTGGAGGGAAAATGTACTTAGCAGAATTTAAATGTCCTCCATTATGAGCTTCATGTGGTCATTAGGCATTAATCAAAGGCTTCCTCGTCTTCTGATTCATCTTCCTTTTCTTTTTCTTCTTCTTTTCTTCTTCTTCTTCTTCTTTCCTTCTTCTTCTTCTTCTTCTTCTTCTTCTTCTTTTTTCTTTTTCTTCTTTTTATTTTATTTTTATTCTTTTTCCTCTTATTTTTATTTTATTTTCTTGTCCTTTTTCTTCCTCTCACTTTTTCTTTTTTCTTTTTTCTTCTTTTTCTACTTTTTCTTTTTCTCCCTTTTTTATTCTTTTTCCTTTTTCTTTTATCTTCCTTTTTTTCTTCTTCTACTTTTCTGTTCTCCTTTTTCTTCTTCTTCTTCTTTCCGTATGTACTGGATCAAAAAAGGAATTGAAATCAAGGGATAGCTGCCAAGTAATCTGACATCCTCATATCCCGTTATGCCCCACCACTCACCACCACTCACCATCACCACTCACCACCACCACTCACCACCACCACTCCACCACCACTTCACCACTACTCACCACCACCACTCACCACTACCACTCCACCACCACTCACCACCATCACTCACCACCACCACTCCACCACTACTCACCACCACCACTCCACCACCACTCACCACCACCACTCACCAGCCTGTCCTACCCCTCATCCCTTCCACACCTACCTCCCTCCGAATGACAATATCGTTTGTGTTTTTCTTGTTAAACTAGATTAATTCATTCGACTTTGGATTTCTGGTTCATCTTTGCACTGGTCTACACCCTCTTTCTTGTTTCTGCCTCCTACTGCATCCCCATCAATAAATGAGAAACACAATAATGATGAATGCACAAGTCTTTTTCCATTTCCTCCAACAAAACATTAACCCTTTTACAACGAAAGCTTCTTTTTATGTTATTATTACAACTCCCAGACGTTTTTATTCAGCTTCAAAATAAAAGTTAATTTATTAAACTGGAGGAGGAAGAGTCATCGTTAACCCTTTCAGTACGAGGGATCTTCTTAGATCTGTATAAAATAGTCTGGATATTTTTGTGTCCGATTCTAGGCAAAGATTTAACAGCCTGTTCACAGAGACCCAGCGATCCTCCTTCGTTTCACACACCTACATATCAAACGACTTCAGTGTTAATACCCACCGTCCATACTGAATTCATTCTAGGACCACCTCATCAATATTAACGAGTTTTTATGACATGTCCATGGGTTTTGTGGATGATTAGTAAACCCTGTTTAAACTGAATTCAGATAATGACACTGGTCTCTGTCCCAGGCTGTGATCAGACTCTGATAACGGGCTGTTTTTCCAATCACTGGACCACCATCTCCTCCAGCTGAAACTCAGCTGACTGAGAGCACTGACAGCAGCTCCTGTCCTGCATCCTCCAACTTCATTTGTACTCTTTCCATAGCCAGTGGTGGTGTTGCAGGTGTAGGATATACAACATCTAAAACTACTCTTCAGTATCCTCTTATTGCCTGACTAGATATTTTTTTGCTGTTTACTTATCCTCATCGCAATGACAATGTAAAATTCTTTGACTTCCTTCTTAAGTAAAAGTTTTTCTTTTAATTTTCACTTTTTCTAGTATCTCCATATTAGATTTCAATTTTCGCCACCACCTACGACTCTCCTTTTTATTCACTGGTCAGCCTGGTGAACAAACCTACATCTTTTCTACCATTAAAGACATAGAGCAGTTTTTACAATACTTAATCCTAATTAATTGCCACCTTGGGGAGGGTTCCATCGCATTTGACGATATTTTCTTCCTTCCAATTACTCTGTGAATAATTTTTTCTCTGTGTTGGGCTCATTCGATCACAGTCTCATCTCAGCAGCCTCTGCTATCCATCCAGTAAGGCATACAGATTCATCCGAGCAATGGCGTCTGTCACATTTTCGCACTGCAAATTGGGCTGCCCTTAGGCACTACTACTTTTACTTTTCTTGAAAAGATTATGACTTTCATGGAAAAGAACCATCTAAGCGTGTCTTGTGCATCTCTCCCAGCTACGAAAGCAGACATTGCTTTCTATTAGCCTTGGCCTAATGTAAAAAACGCTCTGCCATTCTTGGTGTCAATCCTTTAAATCATCACTAATTTGTTTCAGTCTTGCCATAGTTATTTCTTGGTCCAGTACCTCCAGAAACAGCTTTCATTTTTCATTATTTAGGCATTTTAAAGGGATTTATGGGGTCAAACGTCAAACCATATGCACAGATATATTTAGGGATCCTGTAGTTCTTTTTATGTTCATGTCAGATACCACAGAAGTACAATATGTCAGCGCATTTTAACTATGTAAAGAATTGCCCTGGGGTGTTGGAAGTCTTTAATTTCTTTCATATTCTTCACAAGTCAAAAGTGAGAGCAGTGGAAATTAGTTATATGAGAGGAGCATGTGGAGTTACATGGAGAGACAGACTGACAAAAAGTGAAGGAGGGTTGTGGTGTGGATGTGGATGTGATAGGAGACGTTAGGAGAAACACACTGAAGTGGTGTGGCCATGTGGAGAGGATGTGAGTGAGGTGGAGGTGGGGAGGGAAGGGGGAGGCCAAGGATGAGATTGAGGGATGGGTGGAGAGGTGCATGAGAGGGGAGGTTTGAGCTGCGAGCAGGACAGTGAAATGGTGGGGGACGGGGAGACATGGAGGCGATTTGTTTGCGGCCACCCCTTACGGGAGCAAGGCATCTGGCAAAAGATAGACAGACAGATATTCTTCATTATCTCCTCAGATATATTTAGCTTAAGAGAGACTTTCCAACAAGAAGGAATGGATAATATAACCTGTAATAACATCTTCACTGCAATAGGTGTCTCATAAGATAAATCTTTTACATTAATAAGAATTATGCCTAAATTTTTTCATCGGACTGAGGGAATAAATAGAATATATTCTTGTATGGATGTGGAAAGAAGTAACAGAGACATTGCCTTAGCCCGGGTGAACAAGGACTGGGCTATTTCTGGCTGCTGAGTTACAGTGGGGAGAGTGAGGGAATGGTGTTAGGTAGAGGTAAGTGTGGGGAAGGTGCCACCACTTTATCACCTCCCACTGTAAGTGACTTGCTAGATATGACTCGGCTTTTGTACAACTGGGATAAGGCAGTACTTTTGTTACTTTTGTCCTTACCTGTAAGTTGCCGATGCCAACTATGTCTATAATGAAAATGTGCAAATACTATACACGACAGTATTAACCTATTTCATTATCCTCTACCTCAAAACATGATCCTTACTACACACATAGAAATATTCATCTGCTCTTACACAGACTTTAATGCCACCATAAAAAAAACTCGCTACAGCAATCAACACTGGAACTTCCACTTCAAAAGACGTAACATATCTCATAATTATTCCTGGTATTTCATTATCATTTGATCTTCCCTGACCCACAATTTCCATGCAAATCTTGTTGAAGGAAACCCCATATTCACAGACGGAAGATTTATTTCCGAATAGTTTCGGCAATCACTGTCGCCCTTATCACTGTAGATATTGTAACAACTGAAGGAGAATGACCTGCGGTCTTCCTGAGATGCTTATAAAACATTTCAGGGCATTCTGGTAGTAGTGAGAGGAAGGGAGAGGGGAGAGCGTCAGAGATGTGTGTTGGAGGGGATTTAGGAAGAATGAATGGGCCTGAGAGGCAAGTCAGGTCACTTGCAATCCTGTCCGGTTTGATGCAGAATGGAGGGGTAGGGAGTGGCCTTTCTACCAGAACATAAAAAGTGAAGATAACCGCAGTAGGCCAGTTGACCTAGACAACCTCTACAAGGCAATGACAAAAGTAACAGAAAAAGACAAGGGCGCAAAGAACATGGCTCTTTCCCATCCACCAAACTCTCCAGCTGAAACCGGTAGGAAAAAGTGAAAAGAAACACCATGCAATATCGAGAAACTGCCGTGGAAATTCTTTGGGAAAATGAAGGGAAAAAAAAATATCTTTGTGAAACCTCAAAAAGAAAATGAATTAGTAACTAGTATCTAGCCTATGCCTGAAACTCAATGGACAGGGCAGCAAGTATATCACTACCATTCGTCCACTACTCTGTTGCTAAACCATTTCCTACCTGTCTTCTTAATGATACGGAATTAATTTAGTATGAATCAAGTAGTTCGAGTTGTCTTGTATGCTCACATGCTAATATCCTACTTATTCATTCTTTCCATCAACGTAAAATCATCAAAAGTCTCCCAAGGCTCCCCTTAGTCTACACTTTTCTAGTGGGTGCAAATTTAATCTTTTTAGCCTACCTTCTCACGACAGGTTCCAAATATGGTATACAATTTTTCTTACTTTTCTCTGTACATTTTCAAAGAAATTTATCCTCCATTCTACAGAACGGAAACCGAACTTGCCCGGCGCAGTCTGTGACCTAAAAAATGCTAGATAAAGTTGCAGTATTTAATGTCTTATTGATCACGTTTTTTCGAAATAAATCCGAGGACCATATTTTCTTTGTTTCTTGCACAAATATACTTTTGTCTTGGTTTAAGGTAATTACTAACCATGACTCAAAGCTCTCTCCCTTTCAGATTCATTACTGAGTCAGATTTGTATTTGCCTTCATTAGTGTCCACATTAAAAAATTAATGTATTCACATCGATTCTATTATCCTAGTTTTTTATTCATTATATTTTAAAGTAAATAACTTTCCAGACGATAATGTGACTATGCTCATAAGCATGGGTGAAAACAGTGTTGTGTTGCAAGCTTTACGGGCTATGGGTGGTGGGACCCTCATCCACCCACTTGATATACTGCTCCCTACTTCTTCCTTCAGCATTACTATTCTTTTTCTGTGTCTCGCCTCCTCTCTTCCTCTTTCTTCCATTCTTCCTGTCACTTTCAGTTACTCTTCATTCCATTTCAGGTGGCTCTCCACTGAGTGCCAAGCCCATTTAAAATGTTGGGTGGTAACCATACAGCCAAATAACCGGGTGATGTGGCACCTACTGTGATGCCTCTGTTTACTAGGTGGAGACGCAAATGTGGCGTCCACCTGGGAACCAAACCGCCATACTCTTCCTCGCGCCTCACTGTGACAAAGTGTTGTCTACCTCTTTGGAACATAGTTTCAGTGCATGGGATGGTCCTGCAGGGACACTTACTTGCCTACAGTTGATTGGTCTGGTCGACCAGACAGGCCAGGGTTACAACAACAACATTAACAACGACATGCATACTTATGTTCCTTGATGCGCGTGTTCACGTCTCCGTTAGCTTCTATAGATACAAAATTAGTCTTATATAGGATTTTGTACCCGCCTGCTGTGACATCGGATACTTCACCATCTTAACCCAAATGAATTTGTAGTTTACCAGAGGCGATGTTGATGTCTAAATCTATGCCAGCTGATTTTACCGCCTTAAGTCCTGATACATAAGGAACAGATACACACCCTGTCTGGTCCACTGATAGAAATTAGAGCTAAAAAATGACCTCCTTGCCTAAAGATAAACTTTCTTTTTATACCATTCTTGGTTATTCAGGTTCAGGAAAACTTTCCAGATGGCTGACATTTCTGTATCTAAGTGACTGGGACTACAAATTCTGAAAGCTCTACGGAACACTGAAGATATAACAAACAGTTTGATGGCATCATGGAGATATGAGGAACAATGAATATACAAATATACAGGAAACTCAATGCGTGGGTTTCCTATGTACTGAGAAAGTGTGTGAGCTTATGTCTTTCATTACTGATACATCTAAATAAAGGCAACGTACAATTTTTCTCCCATTCATCTTATAAATTTATGGATGGTATCAAGTGATTCGACACTGATTTAAAATATCATAGTTAAAAGTTGGCCAAAAGGAAAAACTATCGTCCACGTATCGTAGCCATAGGAGTCCAGGAAGTTAGATGGTGGGAAGATGCTGAGTCTCAAAATAATTCATATATAAATTGCTGAGAATGGAATACAAAGGTGAGCCCACGCTCATACTGTACAGTGTATGTAGCAGTCTTGGCAAAAAGAAAAATAGTAAAAAAGAATTGAAGTAATACATAAAATTATCAGTACAATGAGAATTATCAGCAGACATGTCTAAGTCTGTGTTTCCATAAGGTATTTTTTTTCCCGTAAAAATTCCAACATTAATGGTGCCTTAGTGAAAAGAGAATCGGCATAAAAACCGACTGTTTTATCACATGAAAATTCATAATTCATAATTATGTCAAAAAAACGGGTGTAAGTCTATATTTAAACTTCTGGGAACGTTCCAAGATACGATGTTAATTTGTCAGCCAGAAATTTGGACAAGGAGTCACGTTGAAAGACCATGGGTCGAAGAATTTTTTTTTTTTTTTTTTTTTTTTTTTTAGTTGTGGTCCTTTTTTCCTTTAGGTTACTTGGTATTAATCTGGAGAAACGAACTTCGATCAGTGGAGGGGATTTCTGTTAGCAGTTCACATGCTCTTTTGTTTAATGAGGTTACAACGGGTTTCAGGAGGGAGTACCTAAGATTATTACATGTAAAGATATCCGACAGCATTATTACCTCCGCCTAGGAGGTTATGTTTTAACCCCTTTCCGTTTGTTTGTTGGTTGGTTGGTTGGTTTGTGAGCAAGATTAAACAAAAACTACTGGACGGATTTCCACGAAACTTGGTAAAAGAATGGGCCTAGGCCAAGAATACACTCCATTAAATTTTTTCTGCGGATCCGGATAAAGGTGCGGATCCAGGATTTTTTTTTTTTTCACTTTCTTCACCATTGCGAGATAAGGCGTTGGCGGAGGTATGCGCTCTACTAAGTGCCATTCTAGTTCATTTTGTTTTCATTGTCACCTCATATATATATATATATATATATTTAAGTAGAGAAAAATATGTTAAATTTAGGCTTATTGTTAGCCTTGAAACCGGAAAATCAGATTCTTGACCATATCTCCACAGTGACAGGTAACCATTGATATGCTCCATGTCTTTTGGTTTCATCGGCAACAATTTCATAACTCACTTCAGCTGTCTGGATTCGATATCGAGACGATTTCTGTTAGCACTCACCAGTTTGAAGAGCAAATTTTTTATCATTTCCATGGCGAGCAAAAGGAACAATGTAGTCAGTATGGTGGACGCCCCTTATGCGTCTCTCTATCCATTTATAACAGGGGCACCATAGTACTTGGTTATCCATTTATAACAGGGGCACCATAGTACTTGGTTATATGGTTACCACCCAGCGTTGTAAATGGCTTCCTGGATTACAGGAAATCATTAGACCTGTCACGCAGTTTGGAACCACCTGAAATGGAGAGAAGAGTCATAAAAAGTAACAGGTAGGATTGACGATATAGGATGAGAAGAGCAGACACAGAAAAAGAAGTAGGCAGCAGTTCTACTGTTTAATGTCTAACAAAAACAAATTTACCATTATTTTCCTAGTATAAGCGTAATTTGTTTTTTAGTCGGAACGATTATGCATGTGAAGACTTTTGACGCTACTTGTTTTTCGTGCAAAGACAAATCTTAGTTAACAAGAGAAAAACATAAGTAACGTGATGCAAGAAGGAAAAAGAAGAATGAAGAATTTTCCCACGTACTTCATCATGCAGTATCAGTAACAAGGATTTTTTTTTTTTTATATCTGCTCTCAGGCTGTCAACGGTGCTGGCTTGGGCGAGGCGGCTGAAGAGACTGGCAGCACGCACCCTGGCCACACACAGCCCATAGCCTTGACCATAGGGCTGTCTGTTGGGGGAGGACTGCTGTTGCTGCTGCTGGTGGTGGTCGGCGTCTATTACACGAGGAGGAAGCTGTACAGTAAGAATACCCGAACGTCTCCCACACTGGCAGATAAGTACAAACCCACTGGAATGGAGAATGAGGGCATGGACAGAGAGGATGACACAGACCACGACTCCTACAGTCATGATATGTAAGTACCAACTGACTAAAATACGGAGTGGAGTGAGGAATGGGAAGTTAACATCGCGGTACCTCTCCTTCTGAAATCTTTAACTCAGCGTGGTTATCTCCTTTAATGCCTTTAGTGCAGTCGACAGGTACAAATAAACTTTGGCTAACCAACTTCGATTAATCCAGCACTTTGATCATTTAAATAAATTCAGAATAACTTCTTAGATCAGTCGACCGGCTGAGATAGGTACAGTTTGCAGTTGTACATTCACAGTCTTGGTGTACATTACTAAAACAAATTAGTTCGGGTGGTCACGTGGGCAATATATGCTTATTGTCCCTTTGTCATCAGTCTTTCTCGGAGGTTCCCATGTTTAATTGATAAAGAAACAGAAGTTTATTTACACCTGTGTCATTCATTAATTAAGAGACGAAAGTCTGATATACACTGTATGCAGCATAAACCTCAAGGTATTTTCTCATAGCAAAGAACTGCTCCTTGACTGCATGTTTCACATAAGAAATGGATTGGCGCAGAATGTATGGCGGAACACATGAAAAGAGTTTTGCCCATTTTTTTCAGCTTGGCAGACAATAAAATATACTCTGTCCCTTAGGTATTATGAAGCACTGTTAAATGTGTATCCTTTAGCCTTTTAGATGAAACTAGAATTACTAAAGTTTGAATAATAAGTGCATGGATCTGTGGCCAGTTTCAATGGACATTCAATTCAAAGTCTTCTAGGTTTATGTATTTTACTGCTCCTGGTTATGGAGCCCTCCGAAATCATACATTAATGGGAAAGTGATATAGGATTTTGATGGTGGTGAACGTGGGGATGATAAGTTTATATTTTCCGACATAAAATTTTGCCTTTTTATTTTTTGGAACAGGTACAAGAAGCAACAAAAGAGCTACCGAGACCAGAGATACTGGTCGGAGAAAATCCATGGCAAAGTGGACTTCGATGTGTCCCTGTGGAGCGAAGATGTCACTGATTCCAAAAGCGAGGGAGACCTGGACGTCGCTTTAGAGATGAAGCAAGCTGCCAAAGGAGTGGGTAGCCGTATAATGACATCATATGACGTTGACTGGCCTAACAGACGAGGGGACAGACGTTACTCTCATTACCGTGTCAATGACCTGGCAATGCCTAATGATAACTTGAGACGCTATTAACAGCTGCCTAATTTTGGACTTAGGAATCTACAAGATTACCAAAATGACAAGAACAAGACAAGTAACTTACCAAGGAGTAGATCTATTCAACCTGACTCTGAAATTTTTATCATGCATAACCTGCAATAACAACAAATTCGTCGGTCCGAGTCGTAGATAAATAAGGCAGAAATATCCCCCAGACGACAGTCCTTAGAATTCAACAGCAGTTTCCCACACCCGCCAGCAAAGAACGCAGGCATCATCCGGTTCACCCTGAAATGAGGCATCCTAGTGATTCCCAAGACGCTATTCACAGCAATCCAGCAAAAAGAGGAGCAGATCCGAGGAATTATCTCGACGCCACTCACAATGGCAACGAGAAACTTCCAGTCACGAGATCATGTACGTACTGTTCATGACGGCAAGATATCTGGAGTGCATGACCGGCGACCTTCCGAACAACTACAAAACGACCACCGGTATCCTTAGATAGCGAGACTCACGTTTTGAAACACTTAATGAAGAGCTTTGAAATTCTGTACTCCTTGTTCTGTTTGTGAGTCCGTGTATAGTACCTTAGGTAAAAACAAATGGCACAGACTAGATTATTGGGTGACTCACAAATACCAGACACTCCAAAACAAGCGCCATATCACGCAGGTTAAATTTAACTGAACATAGATGTCAAGATTGCTTATATTACTGAATGCACAATACCAGTTGCAGGTAAGCGCATCCATCATCCACTCACTAGATTCAGTGACAATTCAGGTGACTCTGCATGGTTTTTTGTAACTCTAGAAACAGTTTACAGTTTTGGGTGGTAACTATCTACCCAGTCATGCCTGGTGGTCTAGTGGTTTAAGACGCTTCAAGAGGATGTGGCCCTTCAGGATTTAACTCCGCTTGGGGACTTCAGTATGTCAGATCTGAACCTGTGACAGCATTAGTGTGTAGTGTGGGTTTGCCACTTGGTACAGTTAACAACTTTGACATATTCACATGGTGGCGACCCGAATGTGAATCAACTGTACTGCTAATTATCATTGGACATGACCAATTAACTGTGGCGGACGAATTTTGGACAGTGTAATTAGGCCCCCGCTACACGCTGATCCCGTCCCAACTTCAAATCTGGTATACTGAACATAAACCAAACTGTACATTGTTGAAAACAGACCACTTGATAACATTACACACATTTATTTCTATGGTAGTGTTGTTACTCT
>JAGKTI010001896.1:46372-74929 GCA_018397915.1 Birgus latro | reverse complement strand
TGTGTGGTACTGTGGGGGATGATTGGGGGGGGAATGTATATGTTGGCAATTTTTGTGTGTGATTTGTTACTGGGGGGGAATGTATATGATGGCAGTTTTTGTGTGTGATTTGTTACCAGTGCTTATTTTAATTGATTGTATTTCTGTCGTAGTGTCATGTGGGGGGAGAAGTGACTTTGTGTGTGCACTGGTATCTGAAAAGTTGACAGATTGTTGTACCAGGGTGATGATTCCACCGCCACCGCTGTCGACCCAGTTTTGTCTGATGGTGATGAAATTATGAATTGTAGGTGTTTTTTGTGTTGTGCGTAGTTTTGTTTCTTGTAAGATGGCAATGTGTATGTTGTGTTGTTTGATGAATTGTGTGAGTTCTTGTTTTTTTGTGTTTATGCCATCTATGTTTAGTAGGAGAATGTTTATGTTATATGTGCGGCGAGTGTTGGGTGCTGCAGCACGGAGGGGAGGTGGTGGTGAGGGTGGAGGGGAAGGGGCAGGAGAAGGTTGTGGTGGAGGGGAAGGGGTAGGAGAAGGTTGTGGTGGAGGTAAGGGTTGGGGTGGATTAGTTTGGGGTGGGATAGGAGGGGTTAGGGGATTGGATGGTGTGGGAAGGATTGGTGGGTTAGGTTGAGGAGGTGTGGGGGAAGTAGGAGTAGGGTTGGTGAGGGAGTTAGTGGGTGGGGGGAAGGAACATAAGGAGCAGGTCCAGGTGCTTGTGTAGTCTCTTTTGGATACAAATGTTGTGCAGATGTAATGGGTCCAGTTCTTGCAAGAATTGCACTGAACCCTTTGTCTGTCGACTTGACGTAATAGGTATGTGTATTTGTTGGGGGTCCTGGACTGCTTTCAATGTCCCCAGCGAGAAGAAGTCGTCGAGAAATGACCGCCAGGGAGTCATTTCTCGATGTAGAAAAAACGGTGTTGTTGTGTGTGATGTGTGGAGAGATGCGGTATTTGCCCGGGCGTCTGAAGCCACTCCCAGGTTCTCGGGCCCCGTGAGGGGCCGGGGGGGCGGTTGCGGTGGTTAGGCCCCCATGCTGTTCTCCTTTCTTTGACAGCCTCTGGGGGGTAGACCCACGATGAAGACGCCACCGCTCCAGGTCTGCTCTGGTAGTTGGTGCAATTACCCCAGACTTGGCATGATTACCCTACTGTACGTTACTAAATTATAGCAACAGTAGTGTATATAGGCAGTAGAAGTACTTGACACTGCACAGTACTGGATTGTCTTGAATTTGTTTCTTTTTTCTTCTGATTTTTCTTGAAAGGACATCTTTGCAGGTATCCAGCCATTGGGTTTTTCTTATTTGTATAAAATTGTTTAGAAGAATAATTTATATTTTTATGCTACTCAGGGGTCCCATAGAAGAAAGAGAAGATTCCGAGTTGATGTTCCTTGATGTTGGTGATGGCAATGCATCCAAGACAGAGCAGAATGATAAACGTATGTAAAATCACTGTTGACCTGTTATTTTGTGATAATAACATAAACAGTTCATTTTTCATATTGCAGTACCGTGAAGTATTTTAAGTCTTGTTCTGAAATGAAAGCTGTTAATACTGTATAATATATATAGTTATGAGAATTTCAGGTCATTGTCTGTTGTACTTTCACAGTAACAAGTACCGTAAAAAAAAGCACAGGAAATTAAATGTTAATTACCCATTTATTGAGCCATGTTGCAGTTAGAACCGCATCCTCGGTTAAGATTAGATGCAGTTTATAGCTTAGATACTGTACTTACGGTATAGAGTTAACTTAGGGTGTTATACAAGGTGCATAGGAAGATCTGCCAACAGTGTTTAGTGTAATCGGTTTTATTTATTTATTTTTTATTCTATTTATTTTTTTTTCATTTTTTGTAGCTGTCATCATGGAGTACACAGTTGATAAAGTACCTGTGGAATCAAGTACTAAAAGGAATAAGAATGTTATGCTGAAGCCAAGCAAGAAAGATAAAGCAGTGAAGATTTTGACAGCACACCAGTTCATCAATGGCCTACCAGGAACCAAGATACCAATCAAACCCAGGTGCCACTATATGCTAAATTTAATACTTTATTGTACTGTGCTTGGATTTTGTATAGTATATACTGTAATGTAATCCTTTGGGTATGGCATGTCTTCTTTTTTAATTTGGAAAAGGAGTAAAGTTGCTGTTTAGCAGGAGTTTTTTTTTTTTTATAGTGCACCTTATAGTTTATTTGTTACATTTCAGAATAAAAGAAGGTACGCTAACAGTTGCTATGAAGAAAAAGGCCAAACTACAAGCTAAAGACCCAAAAGTTGGAAAGAAAGCAAAAAAGGTACTCAAAGACTTTGCATCACATAGGAAGAGGATTCAGTCTAAAAAGAAGAGAGAAAATAAAAATAATATCAGGAATGATTTGTGGAACAATGACAGTAAGTTAGATCATTAAGTGTCTTGTTACATGTGCATTTTGTAGTCACAATTCACATCAGATCAGGATTTGCTAATGGTGGAGTGAATTCTACATACTGATATATGGAATATAGTTTTCTAATACACTCAGGCCTCATCACCATCTGTTGTTGCATTCACAGTAATAGCTATAGCAATTTCCACAGTCAACATGAACTTGGATTTTCATGCAACATTCTCTGGGAAATTACTGGTGAAAGGAGTGAAAAGTTGTTCACATTAGGTCATTCTAATACAGTCATATATAAGCACTGCCAGTGCACAAAGCATGTAGGCAGCGTTTGGTCAGGAGTGATTTCTAGACCCTAGAGTGCTTGTAGCAGTTGTCAGAGAGGAGCAGAGTATGAGTGAGTGTGCAGTTTTAAGTGGTACTGTATATTTATGTTATACAGGATTTAACCCTTCCGCGCACTGGACCGCAATTTGCGTTACACGTGGTGTGGTGTGCCAAAGCACAGGACCTCAAATCGCATGAAAACGCAAAAAAAAATTAACCAAAAAATCAGTTTTTGGTCTATTTGCGTCAAATTTTGTAGCGTTCTAGCAGCCACGTGTCTCTCCCGAGGTAAGACTTTGGCAACACTGCAATGACTCCTATGTGCCTGTATGTAGTGATAGAAACTCAGTGCTTCACTAGCAGCCAGACAGCAGGGTCGTGCTGTGTTGTGTTGTCCCCTTAAATCCGCCATTTTCCCCCTCCCACCCGAAGCTGAAGCCATTATTGAAATATTGTGACTGTACAGTGTTTTTGACTATACAGTACTGTGAAGTGATTGTGTCTATTGAACATAGATATGTTGTTTGTAAAGCATTGGGGCCCGTTATCAGCCGTTAGGCCTAGAGGCAGAGACTGGTTTGTTATAGCAGGGTTTCCACTCACCCTGCCCGTAAAATGATGTATTTTACCCTTATAGTGAAGCCATTACTTATTTCTGTGAAATATATAGTGCCTGGATTAGTGAAATAATTGACCTACCATTGCAGGCATTATGTTATGCCATTAGTTGCTAAGGGAACAGGCGGTCTCTTACGCCATACAGTAGGGAAGGGAATAACAGAAGAGGCTGGGATGGAATCATGTGATAGTGTTTTATATTGTATATGGTTCAGTGTGAAATATACATATAAAATAGTGCAGCGAGTGTTCACTGAGAAATATTGCGTGCATTGACTGACAGCGGAAAGTTACGTAATGATCAGAGACAAGAAAATACGCCACACAGCGACACGTATATGACGTGCAGCTAATGTTCGTGGAGAAATCTATTGTGTGCATCGCATGTGTTAGGCAAACGTGGTGCAAGGAACAGAGAATACACCACACACACGCTATACACACACACACACACACACACACACACACACACACACACACACACACACATACACACACATATGCACACACACACAACTCACACACTACCTAACTCATCTTCAATCCCTTCAAGTTCCTGCCAGTAGCTCAGCACCTCTGGAGCAAGTGAGTTATCCATATTTTGTTGATTTGTACATTGACCTATTTCTACATTTCTATATTTTTTTCACAAATAAGTATTGTTTTTTACATATACACATATGAGATGGAAGAAAGTTCAGCTTTAGTATCAGTACCTAGCAAAAAGACTAGTGGAAATGTCGAGTTACTGAGAGCACTATCAAAGAGCTTATGATATTTCACGTGTATAATTTGAGTAAAAAATAATAATAATAAAACATAACGAGCGAAAATAGTCCTGAGGCAGGGAAATTGAGCGTTTTTATCTCGCTTGCAGGCGAAGAACAGTGTTCTATCTTTGTTGTCCATTTACTCCAAAATTATTGAACGTATCGATTTCCTGTAAGAACCATGATAAAGATCAGTGAATTCTACTTATGTACAGGACAACTATGTAATTTCTCTAATGAAAAGTTGTGGTTACATAGGCGGTTATTGTGCACGCATGACGAAAGTGCACCTCGGCCGCGAGTACCCTGTAGTTTTTTTGTGATTTACTCGGAAACTATGAGGCGTATCAAAACAAAAAGGTATCAGGAGAAAGCTTATGAATTTCTACATAAGATTATGTAATAAAAGCATAAGGTGTGTGAGAAAACTTCTGCAGTATACCTCCCTGAACAAAAATCAATTTTTTTACAAAAATGTGTGCACGCACACATCTTCTAAGTCACGAGTGATGACGTCATCGGAAGGTTCCTGTGGTATGCAACCTGGAGCCTTGGCAGTTCACATCGTGACGCCGGTGAGTGTGGTTTGCCTAGTTCCAACACTGGTAGCAGAGCGTGGTTCGAGAATGGCGTCGTGTTCGACCAAGTGGCCTCCAAAACTGGAAAATGATTCTACATATGAGAGCTGGAAAAAAGACATTGGCATTTGGTGCGAACTAACGGACCTAGAAGCAGAAGGATGGTGTTCAGACCCTGCTGAAAAAATTAAACGGTTTATTTCTTGTGGACAAAGGACGTCGACAGTTTGCAGCGTTTTATGAGCTATATAACTTCAGAAGAGCCAGTGATATGAACATTCAGGAATTCGTGACAGAATTTGAGCATGTTTACTTCAAATTTACCAAGCAGGACATGGAACTGCCAAATTCTGTGATGGCTTTTATGCTCTTAGCTGCATGCAAACTTTCAGACAGTGAACGACAACTAGTGATGTCCGCGATAACTGAGGTGACATACGAAAATATGAAATCTGCCCTGAATCGTATTTATGCTGGTGAAATTGGCAGGCAGAACGAGGCATCGGTGTCCGCCCGGGAGGTGAAAGACGAACCAGTGTTTTGGAGTGACGAAGTTGAGGCTGACGAAACGCTTTATGCTAGAGGTACTCGATGAGGACGGAGAATGTTGCGGGGTGGTGCAATACGTGATCGACGTCGGGGTAGTGGCCGATGTTCAACCGTATCTGCTAGAATTCCCCAACGCTCATCCACCAGCAGGAGGCAGAACCCACTTTGGCCTGACGGAAAGGTATCGAGGTGTTTCGTATGTGATTCTAGATTTCATTGGGCACGTGACTGTCCGGATGCATACGAAAACGACGGCAGTCGAGAAGAGAATTCTGAAACAGTGCATCTGTCGTTTATGGGCTATGCGGATGATGCCGCTAGTAGAGGTAAGTCACAGACTCTAGTAGAAGAATTTAAGGGATGTGCTTTTCTAGACATAGGGTATGTGGAGTTGAATGGATCAATTGCTATCTAAGTGAGCTCACTGATTATGAATGTGATGCTGTAAGAGAAGAAGCGTCATCCTCAATGTTTACTTTTGCTGATGGTGTCACAGTTTCTTCCCTCAAACGTGTTTCTCTGCCCTGCTACATTGGAAACATGCGTGCTACCATCGTGACTGATGTTGTGGACTGCAATATTCCCTTGCTGTTGAGTAGACGTTCCATGAAAAAAGCAAAAATGTTGATTAACCTTGGAACTGACCAGGTCAAAATTTGTGGAACTATCATTGATTTAAAGTCCTCATCTTCAGGTCATTACTTACTTCCAATTTCCTTATGACTAGATCGTAAATTTTGTGAAACAATCATGTTGGCAACTCGTGGGGGTGATGTAGAAAAAACCACTTTGAAGCTTCACAGGCAATTTGGGCACCCAGCATCGGCAAAACTAATTAAACTGATCACAGATGCGGGAATTAAAAGTTCAAAACTGGAACAGGCTGTCAAGGCTGTATCTGCTGCTTGTACAGTCTGTTGCAGATTTAAGAAAGCCAAGCCCCGACCAGTAGTCAGTTTGCTCATGGCATCTAAGTTTAACGAAGCCATAGCCATGGATTTAAAAGCTTGGGGAAGGCATTATTTCTTAGTCCTTGTTGATTTGGCGACCAGGTATTGTAATGCAATAGTAATCGCAGATAAGTGTGCGCCCACCATTATCAAAGGAATATTTCGGAGCTGGATTGTTGTGTTTGGCACACCTAGAAAAATTCTTACAGACAATGGCTGTGAATTCAATAATGCGGAAATGCGAGCATTGGGAGAGGCCTTCAATATCAAGATCATGACAACGTCTGCAGAGAGTCCTTGGAGCAACGGAGTCTGTGAGCGTCAAAATGCAGTCATTGGTGACATTTTTAGGAAGATAATGGCTGATAGCCAGTGTGAATTGGATGTGGCCTTGGCATGGGCAGTATCGGCAAGAAATGCTCCCACCAACTACTCAGGCTTTTCTCCTAACCAACTTGTTTTTGGTCAAAACCCTGGTCTGCCTAATGTGTACGCAAATGATCCTCCAGCCTTGGAACCTTCATCACCATGGAAAATTGTGAGAGACAACTTGAACGCTCTTCATTTAGCTAGACAAGAGTTTATAAAGACCGAATCAGATGAGCGCTTGGCTAGGGCTCTGCGGTACAACGTACGTTCGAGTGACCTAAACGACATCCGGAATGGAGATGAAGTCTTCTACAAAAGAAATGACAGTCATGAGTGGCACGGTCCCGGAATTGTAATAGGCAGAGATGGGAAACAAATTCTGGTGAGACACGGCGGTGTATACGTGTGAGTGCACGTATGTCGTCTAGCGCGAGCGCCAGAGCAAGATACTACAGTCGAAAGTGATGTCAGCAGTGATGAGAAGAAAAATGTTGTCCAGGAGAAGCCTAATGACGATCCTACGCAAGTGTTGAATGACTATCCACCAGATGACGAGTCGGAAGATGGTGTGGTCCCAATCGATGAGCCTCCCTCAGTTTCTGTTCCAATTAATCAGCTTCCCAAAGTTTTTGTTGGTCAACGTATAAAGGGAATACATTCAGAAAGTGGAGAGTTGGTGTCTGGAAGGATTATAAGTCGGGCAGGTAAAGCCACTGGAAAATACAAACACTGCTATAGTTTGAAGAGGGACTCTGATGGCAGCATTGATTGGGTAGATTTGGAGAAGGATCTTAGTGAATGGGAAGTGGTTGATGATGACACAGAAATGCTTGTTCTTTTCAATTCTGAGGCCGTATTATGTGCTAAAGAAAATGAAATTACAAATTGGCAGAATAATGATGTGTATGAGGAAGTAGATGATGTTGGGAAATGTGCCATAACGGTTCGATGGGTTGTGACAGAAAAACTGAAAAATGGAAAGCCTATTGTTAAGGCCCGCTTAGTCGCCAGAGGATTTGAGGAAGACACAGTGGATCTCCGAAAAAACTCGCCTACTTGTTCAAAGGAAGCTGTGCGTTTGGCACTTTCTTTGGCCTCCACCAACCAGTGGGATTGCCACACTATGGACGTGAAAGCTGCCTACCTTCAAGGTAACGACATTGAGAGAGTTGTTCATTTACGTCCTCTGCCTGAATATGCAAATGGTAAGTTATGGAGACTAAAGAAAACTGTTTACGGCCTTTGTGATGCTGCTAGGCATTGGTATCTGCGCGTAAAAGATCAGTTGTTGAGTCTCGGAGCTAAAGTATCATCACTGGATTCAGCGCTGTTCTCTTGGAGCAATGGTGGCAAAGTCGAAGGCATTGTATGCATCTACGTCGACAACTTCCTTTGGGCTGGTACACATGAGTTTGAACAGCAAGTGATAAATCGGTTGAGTCAAATATTCCTCATCGGCATTTCAGAATCAAAAGCCTTCAAATACATTGGTCTCAATGTCATCTCCAACATCAATGGCAGCATAACGCTCGACCAATTCCAGTATGCTTCATCCTTGAAACCAGTCACGCTGAGTAAACATCGTGCAGCAGTAAAATCAGGGGAGCTGTCCGAGTCTGAGAAAATGGAGTACCGAGCATTAATTGGGCAACTCAATTGGATTGCCACATACACTCGGCCAGATATTGCCTTTGATGTGTGTGAGTTGAGCGTGAATAGCAACCGAGCTACCGTAGCGGATTTGCTTAGACTCAGTAAGGTGATCTCAAGGGTGAAGACTGACAACATGAGGCTATACATTCCAAGAATGGGGCCGATCGAGGACTGTCATATAGAGTGCTTTTCAGATACCTCATTTGCCAACCTTGTAGGCAGTGGATCTCAGGGAAGTGTTGTGATCTTCCTACGAGATGCTAGTGAGGCAAGATGTCCTATATTTTGGCAGACAAGGAAGATCAGGAGGTTCGTCAAATCTACCTTATCTGCTGAGGCGTTGGCGCTGCTTGGATGTGCTGAAACTGCTGTATATCTCTCGAACATATTGCGTGAGGTTTCTGGATGTGGAAAGATCAAAATAAAGTGTTTCGTCGACAACAAGAGTCTGGTGGACACCCTTTACTCCTGTAAGAGCGTAGAAGACAGGAGATTGCGCATTGATATTGCTGTGTTGCGGGACATGTTGGAACGGGGGGAGATTGATGAGGTATCCTGGGTGGATACATCACAACAACTGGCTGATTGTCTCACCAAGAAAGGTGCCTCGACCGAGCGGCGGCGTGCAGCAGTCATCCGAGACTAGAAAGTTTATAGTACTTTAAGAGACATCACATATCTGTATGTGGCCACAGACAGGGTCTTGATAGTAATTAAACAAAAGTGTATGTATTGTTTACATAGTGTGTATCGGGTGTTGATGGTACTCACACAAAAGTCTATGTATTGGATACATAGTGTGTATCAGACGCAAATAGACCATCCAGCTTCGTCCTTGGAATCTTCTGTCAAATTAAGAAGAGAGGACGAGAGTGTTAGTGTGTGTGCGCACGCACACATCTGCTAAGTCACGAGCGATGACGTCATCGGAAGGTTCCTGTGGTATGCAACCAGGAGCCTTGGCAGTTCACGTCGTGACGCCGGTGAGTGTGGTTTGCCTAGTTCCAACGTTCGTTTTCGTTTTGTTTTCGTTTTTGAAGGCTCCAACATGCTTGCATGTGTCGGCCTTGGTCACCTAATGGCGGCTCTCCATGCTGCTCGATCTCTGGCAGCCTCCCTATTCAGTCCCTTAACCCTTAAGTCACATGTAATGACCTCGTCCCATGTCTTTCTCGGTCTACCCCTCCCAACCCCTCCCCCAATACCAACATGGTACCAAAAGCAGTCCAGAATACAATTACAATAATTCAAACACAGTGTGCGAGAAAACTTCTGCAGTATACCTCCCTGAACAAAAATCAATTTTTTTACAAAAATGGCTTTTAGTTTTTGGCAATTTTCTCGAAAACTACAAATTGCATCACAACCGAGCATACCTCATTAGAAAGCCAGTGAAATTCTCTATCAAAACTTCTAATAACATTTTTCTGTATGATGGAAAACACTCAAACGACGATGTTGGGAAGTGAGATCAACGTTCCAAAATGTTTATTCACGGCGGCCTAGTGTACTTTTATTCTTATTTTTCTGGTTTTTCTTTTGGCTTATCAGCTAGAACAAACATCGGCGAATAAGATGATGTGAGTTTCAGGGCAACATTTTGAGGTTTGGGTGGCGAAATTGAGGCAAGAATACGTGTAATTTGCGTACCGCGGGCTGCCAGCAGTGCGTGCGGGGGAGTTAAATCGTGAGCCGTGAAACTTAATGAAACTTACCATGCGCAAAAGGGTTAAGTGTTCAAATTAAATCCATCCATCCATCCATCCATCCATCCATCCATTCATCATCCAGTCCTACATTGCCCCATAAGGAGCGTAGGAGCCTGGGGCTGGGCGTGTTGGTCCTGACATTTAAGGTTAAATTAAATAGGATCTGAATTAAAAGTTAGATTTTAATCTAGGGGTCAGAACCAGAATCGGCATTTTGCCTGTACAGTGATTCCTTGGTTATCGTGCATAATTGGTACTGAGCATAGTGCAGGATAACAGAATTGCATGATAAAGGCACAGAACCTATGAGATTTATCATAATTGGTACCCAGCATCCCAAGTGCAAGCCCATATTTTCCCATTTACAACAATGTAGACCCACTAAATACATACATACTGTTATGGTAGGTATCAGGACCACACATAGGCATTGCTAGATTAACAGAAATTGATGAAAAGGGCATAGTAAGGAAGAAACACATACCATAGAGAGACCTAAGATGGGCTTGAGGCTAAGGGGTGAAGAGTTAGTGGTCTTCACCACCTACTGTAAGAGAGTTAGTGTTCTCCACCACCTGGGATTAACTCTTTGAGTAGGTCCACATCTTTGAATCCCTCAAAGCCATCAGAAACCACAGATACTGTACTGCATCATCATTGTTGGCAGAAACCACAAATACTGCACTATCGTTCTCGACAGAAATCACAGATACTGCACCATCATTATCAACAGAAACCAGAGACACTGCACCATCATTGTCAGCAGAAGCCACGGACACTGTACCATCATTGTCGGCAGAAACCAATGACACTGCACCATCATCGTCAGCAGAAACCATAGACGCTGCACCATCATTATCGGTAGAAACTGCATTCAGTTCACTGTTCTACCATTGTCGGCAGAAACCAGCTCAGATGCGTGATAACAGTGTTTTGAGCTGAAAAATGGGCAGTAATAGTAGGAGTGCAGATTTTCATCTTGTAGTAATAACGAAAACTGCTGTAACCAAGTGCATTGTAACCAAGGGATCACTGTATTTTTACCATAAACTTCATTAATTTACAGCTCTTAGCACCAGTAGTGTATGAGTCAAGTGTTCAGACTTGCAAGTATGCTTTGTTATTTTAAGATGGAAACAGATTACTTCCTATATACCAGCTGATGCAGTGAGCATGGAATGCAAGAAAAAGGGTGTGGAGGACTCATTTATCCAAGGGATAGCAGAGTACTACTCAACACAAATGAAGCTGCATCCTGTCAAGGTTCCTAAGAACAGATACATCCCCCCATCTTCACTTGATACTGTCCAAGCTCCAGCTGCTGGTAAGACTGTGTCTTTTATGTGTGGTATAGCCATAGTTTAGTTAGGAAGTTAATTGGGTTGGAAAGATAATAGTGGAGCAGTAACCTGGGAAAGCTGCTCCATCAACAAGGGAGAAAGACTTTCCCAGTTCAGTGCTGCATTGCACTAATGTCCTTGCAGTTGGTTTGTACTAGTTTGTGTCCATTGACCTAGTCTGTGGGTACAGTCACAGGGTTGCAGGTGTGCCAGTCCCAGCTTGTGGCGGTAAGTGAACGAGACTGGGTGGCAGTGCCTTGATGGTACCAAAAGCAGTCCAGAATACGATTACAATAATTCAAACACAAAATTAAGTAAAACCCTGATGATCTAAAGCTCTAGTGGAGAAATGCCTCCCAGGTTGGGGGGTGGTAGTAGGAAATGCTCTTGAAGCAGCAGATTGGTGTGTGTTGTGTGCAGAGACGTTATGGAGAGAGCTCATCTCAATTTGTGCTGGCTGTACACTTTTTGAAAGAGGTAAGTTTGGAATGGTAGGGTGGAAATTCTTTTTGGTGAGTGATAGGCAGATGAAATGTTTGAAGTGAGGAGAGTGAGTGTGAAAATGTTGATTATGTAGATCTTACTGCTAGTCACAGCTTTGCAGTTGAAGTAGTACTGTACATAACATGGCCTAATGCTGTAACCAATATGATTAGCCAAGCCAGTATATCACCGTTATTTTCATAAAAACTGATACTGAATTGAGACCGATTTTCAATCTCAATGTCAACTATGGACAAAAAAAAAATTTAAATGTCTTTTATTGAAGATTTCATTCATTGTCTTGTCTGATTATCAGTGAAAGAGTGTTGTTACATTGACACTGTTTTGCATGTTAATAAAGAAGACTCTTACTGATTATCATTAACAGTTCAGAATAAGTGGGTGAGTGGGAAAGGAGAGAGAGAGAGAGAGAGAGAGAGAGAGAGAGAGAGAGAGAGAGAATGAAGGCTGAAAGCAGTTAATTGAGTGAGGTATACTGTGTACAGTACTGATTGTTTGTTAGTGTGGCAGCTGTGTGGTTTTATATACATACTGTAAATGGTGTACACATGCTTTTTACAAAAACATGAACTGCCCACAACTATCAGTTCTGACATCGTTTAGTTGTACTATTTACAGTCACTCTTCTCACTGTAATCTAAATAAACACATTATTTACTGCTTGTATTAAGAAAGAATTCAGTAGTTGGGGGCATTAGGGAGACAGTAACTTTGAGACGAGGGAGTTAATGACATTTGGCAACTTTGTTTCATCTCGGATTCTTCAGCGAAACAGTCCTTTAGTTGACAGAAATAGTTACACACAGATTTTGCTTATGCTTCTTCACTACTACACTATACAGGGCTTACAGTTTGGTACTGTGTGTGTGTGTGTGCGCGTGTGTGTATTTACCTATTTGTGTATACAGGAATTGAGCTAAGCTCATGTGTGTGTGTATGAGAGAGAGAGAGAAAAATGGTAAATTGAAGAGTGAACATCTGTTGATGATGTGTAGCTATGTATGGGTGATCATATGTAAGCTACTATAGTCGGTTTCACAGAGTCTGATGCACAGATTTTGCCAGCTGAGGACAGGTGGATTTGGTAACACTGCTCAATGCACTCGGGCAGTCATTGGTCAATTTCCATTGTGTTTGAACGTGCTCCAAATTGACTTCGTATTCCAACCAATGCCCTCATTTATTTGTAAGATACCGGATTATTCAGAAGCAAATTAAAGCACTGATATCTTTAATGATAAATATGTACCTTTTAAATTATTAGAGGTAAACCTGAACCACATTGATAAAACAAAGTAAAGTCTCAGCTGGACACATACGGACACAGTTAGCAACTGTGGCGGGAATTCAGACATTCATAGCGAGGTGATTCCAAGGTCCTTTGAAGGCTCGAATGTCTTTCCAACCACTACTACACAGTGTCACGGTTTACAGTCCACATCATGCCTCTTATTACCTAATCAACTAATATACAACCTTACCCTAGATATCCTTAGCTTATCTTCTAATAATTATGATTTGTGTAAGCACACCCACACACACCCACACACACCTCACTGGGGCCAATACATGCTTTTTTCAATACAGTATAGTGTACATACACATTTTCATTACCTTCAAAGGTAACAGTATTTTTAAAAATCTGCATTTGTTTGTATTCATAGTCAGATTTAGTAAAATTATTTCTTGCATTAATGTTTGTTGTTTGATTTTCCAGAACATTTTCATAAGTATCATAAGAGATAGACATACAGATGGACACCCTATCCTTGGCCACCATCCACCCTTTCCTCAAGTGTGACATATCTCTCCCCTCGACAGAGAGGAGCTGGGAAAGTAATGCATTACATCACTGTAGAATGAACCGAATTTTTGTTAATGGTGGATAAAAGGAAAGTAAGATAAAAGCAAACCCCATGAGAAAATAATACTTGAACTACGCTGCTGTGATAAAACCGCATGCAGTGTGAACAAAATCAAACATAATGAAATGAATTTAAACAAGTAAATCAGTCGCTGACTGTTGTCCGTATGCGTCCAGTTGCGACTCTACTTAGTTTTGTTATCAATGTTGTTAAGGTTAATCTCTAGTAATTTAAAAATGCACATATTTATCATTAAAGATATCAATGCTTTAATTTGTTTCTGTATAATCCGGAATCTTATAAACAAATGAGGGCATTGGTCGGAACACAAAGTCATTTTGGTGCATGTTCAAACACAACGGAATTTGACCAATGACCGCCTGAGTGCATCGCGCAGTGTTACCAAATCCACCTGTCCTCAGCTGGCAAAATCAGTGCGTCAGACTCCGTGAAACTGACTATAGTGTTTTTGTGTGTAAATGATGCACAGATTTGAGTGTAACTTCAGAATAAATATTTAGCATGACGGGAGGCACTGTGACCAAAAAACGTTGCTATCTGTAAATGATGCACAGATCTGAGTGTATCTATCTATCTATTGCCAGACGCCTCAATCCCGAACGGGGTGGCCACAAACAAATCGCCTCCATGTCATTCTGTCCCCTGCCATTTCACTACCACGCTCCCAACTGACACCCCCCTCTCTCATATACCTCTCCACTCCATCCCTCCATCTCATCCTCAGCCTCCCCCTCCCTCTCGCCCCCTCCACCTCACTCACATACACTCTCCTCGTCAATCTTTCACTCTCCATCCTCTCCACATGCCCAAACCACCTTAACGTGTTTCTCCTAACGCTTCCCATCACGTCCTCAACCACACCACAACGCTCCTTCACTTCCTCATTTGTTAGTCTGTCTCTCCATGTGACTCCACATGCTCCTCTCAAATAACTCATTTCCACTGCTCTCACTCTTGACTTCTGTCCTTCCAACAGGGTCCAAGCTTCACTTCCATATGTCAGAGTTGGTATCACAATACTGTCATGTAACAACTTTTTCACTTCCATGCTCACCTCCCTGTTTCTTATCACTGCTTTCAACGAACCAGCAACCTTCCTTCCCTGCTGCACCTTTTCGAGCACTTCACCCTCCAGACTACCATCCTTACTCATCACACTGCCCAAGTACTTAAATTCACTCACATTCTCCATATCCTTCCCATCCAATCTCACTGTACACTCACTGGCTTCACTTCTCTCGAAGACCATCACTTTACTCTTCCCCACATTCACCTTTAGATTCCGTTTCTTACACACTCTCCCAAACTCATCTACCAAGCCTTGCAGCTCCCCTTCGTCTTCACTCAACAACACAGTATCATCTGCAAACAAAGTACAGGGAGTTTCCACACACTGCCCTCTCTCACTAGGGCCACTCCAACATCCACTGCCCGACCTTGTATCTCTTTTATAACCCCATCCATATACAGATTGAACAACCATGGAGACATGACACATCCTTGTTTCAATCCAACCTTCAAATGGAAAGATTCACTCAGTTTGCCATCCACACGCACTGCAGCCTTAGCACCCTCATACATACTCTTCACTGCCTTCAACAACTTCCCATCCACTCCATATATTCTTAATACCTTCCACAAACCTTGTCTATCCACCCTGTCATATGCTTTCTCCAGATCCATGAAGGCTGCATACAACTTCTTGCCCTTCTCTAGAAACTTTTCCACTAAGGATCTAAGAATGAATATCTGGTCTACACAACCTCTTGCCTTCCTAAAACCTCCTTGTTCTTCTCCAACCAATTCCTCAGTAATTTCCCTAACTTTGTCAATAAGTATCCTACCATATATTTTTCCTATTACACTGAGAAGGCAAATGCCCCTATGATTACCACACACTGCTTTTTCCCCTTTTCCCTTGTACAGAGGAATAATTATACCTGACTTCCAATCCTCCGGGACTCTACCCTCCTCCCAAGCCAAACTGCACACCTTCCACATCCATTCTATTACTATTTCTCCCCCATGCTTCAGCATTTCACCACACACTCCATCAATTCCTGGGGCTTTCCCCATTTTAACTTTCTTCATTGCTTCCACCACTTCCATCCTGGTGATTTCTTCCTCTCTTCTCACAACCCTCCTTCTCCCTGCCATTCCCCAGCCACTTATACTTGCATTACTTTCATTCTCTATGTTCAACAGTTCATTAAAGTGTTCTCTCCATCTGTTTACTTTTTCTCCCTTCTCCACTAGTAATCTACCATTTTTATCTTTCACACCCCCACTGACTTCGTTGGCACCCTGTCTAGCTCTCTTTACCTCCTTCCAGAACATTTTCTTACATTCCCTTCACTTTGCACTCAAATTCCTTCCAAACTCCTCATCCACTCTCTTCTTACTCTCTCTTACTAATCTTTTCACCTCTCTCCTCCTCACTACATATAACTCTCTCGTCCGTCTCTCAGCTTCTTCGTTGCCCCTATTCGTCATCCACTCATTATATGCTTTCTTCTTTTGTGCCACAGCCTCTCTCACCTCTTCAGTCCACCATGCTGTTCCCTGAACCCCCTTTCGTCTTCTCTTCACCCCACACACCACCTCACATGCTGCACAGATTTCTTCTGTGAATACCTTGCACACACCCTCCACGTCCCCCATCTGCTCCAATCTATATTTACCCAATCGCTCCTCCACTTCCCTTCTATATTCAGCCTTTATTCCATCCTCTTGTAACTTTTCTACCCTCCTTGTAACACATACTTCCTCCTGTTTTTCCCTTCTTCTCTTCCTCCATCTTGTTTGGACTCTGATTCTGGCCACCACCAAGTGGTGGTCAGAAAGTCCACTCGCCCAACCTCTATGTACTCTTGCATCCATTATACATCCTCTCACCCTTTCATCCACACACACATAGTCAATCATTGCCTTCCGTTCATTCATTCCCCCGTCCTCTCTTCTCACCACTCGCCATGTATACCTGTGGATCATTTTGTGCCTGAAGAGGGTATTAACTACCACCAACCCCCTCCCAGCACAAATGTCCACTAAAGCACTGCCATTTTCATCCATCTCTGCAGGCACACCCCACTCACCAACCACTCCATCCACCTTCTCATTCCCTACTTTTCCATTCATATCTCCAATCAGAAACACTCTCTCATTCCTTTCAAACTTTTCCAAGCAGGCTTCCACATTTGTCCAAAACTCTTCTCTCACTCTACTTACACGATCTTGCGTTGAGTGTAACTTCAGAATAAATATTTAGCATGGCGGGAGACACTGTGACCAAAAAGCGTTGCTATCTGTAAATGATGCACAGATTTGAGGGTAACTTCAGAGTAAATATTTAGCATGGAGGGAGACACTATGACCAAAAAGTGTTGCTATCTTCAGCAAGAGATCCTTCAGTACTAAGCTGTCCTAACATGTAGAAAAGCATGACATTTTTTGTGTGTGCAATGTGGGCCAGCACAGTACACAATACTATGTATGTGATTGGCATGCACTGAACTTAGTCATTCATGCTTTATTTCATGGAATGCTTAATCATGATATTGTTAAGAAGCAGGAGTGCTAGCTAGGTGGTACTGGAAAATTCCCAATGAATTTCGCATTTGTAGTTGCTAGTCAGAGTTGCCAGATAACCCTCTGTTGTGAGTGGAGGTATTTTGTAAAGTTATGCGTTAATTTTTATTCCTTTTCTCTATAGGCTAATGCTTTATTTGGATGATTGTTTGTTAAAATATGCAATTTAATTTTGGTTTGTATGATAAAGCATTTAGAGTGCTACATAATGTAAGAAAGCTCTGGAATATTTTGGATGTCTCCGACATCGAAAAATGTTGTTGCTAGGAGCATGTCCTAGAACACTGGGGAAGGTAGGAAAGATTATTAAAGGATGGGGTAGAGAATAGAGGAGTTTAAGTTTAGTTTTACTTGTGACCCTGTGAAGTTAGTGTAGCTCTGGAGTTGTGAAGCAGACAGTGTAATTACATGGAAAATGAATACTATGAATGCGAGAAGCCTGTGTTATTACGACGCTTGAGTTGATCTGAAAGGCTGACCCCTCAGAGAATGATTCACTGGGCTACGTCCTTCCTGTGCTGAACTGACGTTGGAACCTGTGGCAGTGTGGGACGTGGATATAACAAGTGATGTTAGGAGTGGGATAGAAAAGTACTGCAGTGAGGCATATCTTTGACATGGAGCTGGAAGGTGTACAGATAAGAAGCCGAACTAGGCAGGAGGAGGCATCTCTGGCTGTAATCATGAAGCTTCTACGAGCTCGAAGTGAAGACATAAAGGGCTCAAGAACAATCTCAGAGAACAACTACAGGCACAAAGTGAAGAACAGAAAGAGCTCAAGACAAAACTTAGTGAATAACTACAAGCACAAAGTGATGGACAGAAAAAACTCAGTGAACAACTACAAGCACAAAGTGAAGGACAGAAGGAACTCAGAGAACAGATACAAGCACAAGTGAACAACTACAAGCACAAATTGAAGAACAGCAAGAACAATATGAATGGCTTCAAGAGGCATTACAGGAGCAACAGAAGGGGTTGCAACTGAGGATGCAGGGACAGCTAGGTGCTTTCATGTGGGGAAATGAAGGAGGAACAACAACAGTTGAAGGAGGAAGTATATGCTGAGCTACAGCAGCAGAAACATGAGGCAGGCAATAATGTGATCGAGTGCCGACAGCATGTACATGACCAGTGAAAATAATTAGTGGGAGAATTGAGGCAGTAGAGAAATTTCGCACTGCTGAGCTTCAGGTTAGTGTACAGGGAACATGTGAAAATAAATGGACAGTGTACGATGAATCTTGGTGAATCCCAAGCATCTAAAGGTAGCTTTACAAGGTTGAATAATCAAAAGGTAGGTGTTTTACATCCTGGATTTAATTATGATGCCCCAGTTTTTAGACTCCAAACCAGTGAAGTGCATGGCTATAATGGGAGTTCAGTTAAAAAGAAACCTCAGGAATTTGATAGTACGGTATCTTGGGAAGTTTACTGTGTGCAGTTTGAGTTACTTGGTGATCAGAATGGTTGGAATGATAGGCAGAGGGCACTGTAGCTTGCTACTAGCCTCAAGGGTGCTGCAGTGGAGATTCTTGGTCAGATGTCAGTTGAGGAGAGGAACAGTTATCAGTTCCTAGTAGAAGTGCTGGAGCACAGATATGGGACCATGTACCAGACTAAGGTTTACAGAGCAAGATTCCAAACCCATGTACAGGTTCAGGGCAAATACCTCCAGCAACTTGCTCATGACCCGGAGAGTATGTCACACAAGGCGTACTCTGGAGCAGCACCTAACCTGTTGGCTACTCTTCTGAGGGAGAATGATGCTCTTGATAGTGCAGAGATGAAAGTGAAACAGGCATAACCCAAGAAGCATGCAAGAAGCGTTCACCAGGGCCCTGGAGTTTGAGTCCTACATTAGGTCCAGTACATCCTCTGGAGTTCGTGTCCTTCGTCAGGTCCAGTACATCCAGTTTGCTGACAGGATATAGTGCAGGATTCAAGGCAAGAAAGGGGCAGGTACTTGAAGGGGAGAAGTCTGTAGGAAGTCACTGGTATTGTGAGAAACCAGGACATGGGAGAGGGGACTGCTACAAGTGCAACAGGGAACAGGAGAAAATCAGATGAGGTTGCTGGTTCTGCTGGAGGCCAGGACGCAAGGAGGAGGATTGTTACAAGTGGAAGAAGGAGCAAGAACAGAAAAGTACTAGAAAATCTGAAATTACCACAAAAGATGTTGGATATTTGGTGAGGTGGGACATGTCAGTTGTGATTGTCCAGAGAGGAAAAAGAAGGAGAAGGCTGCAGGACGATAACTGGCACATCAGCACGGGAAACTGGACCAACATAACTGAGTTGCAGCACTGTCCTAGGTGGGTACATGGCAATGCTGACAGCCTGAATTGTCACCATATGACCCAGCTTGCAAGCAGTGTTGTAGGAAAGGAAATCCTAGCAAGAAATGCTGCCGTACTGCAGTGACGGCCAGTGTCAGCTGAAGAAGACCTGAAGAGGATGCTTATGGGGGCTACAGATTTACAACAAGTGCTAGAGTGGCTGCAGCAGAGTACAGTACAGCCATTTTGAGAAGAGGTTTCCAGGTTCAGCTGCATGACCAAGAGCTGCTGGAGTCATTGGTACCTTCTTTGATTGAGCAATGGACTACAGTACGGAGTGTCAATTGGAGACACCACAGCCTGAATTGTCAGCCATATGACCCAGTTTGCAAGCAGTGTTGTAGGAAAGGAAATCCTAGAAAGAAATGCTGCCGTACTTCAGTGACAGCCAGTGTCAGCTGAAGAAGACCTGAAGAGGATGCTTATGGGGGATACAGATTTACAACAAGTGCTAGAGTGGCTGCAACAGAGTACAGTGCAGCCATTTTGAGAAGAAGTTTCCAGGTTCAGCCGCATGACCAAGAGCTACTGGAGTCATTGGTACCTTCTTTGTTTGAGCAATGGACTACAATACTGGAGCGTCAATTGGAGACACCTGATGGCCTCAGCAAGCATTGGCAACTGGTGGTTCCCCCCAAAAATGAGATCTGAGGACTTAGAAGAGTCTCAAAACTGGATCACTAGTGGGCATCTGGAAGTGAAGAAAACCCTTGAGTTGGCTGCGACAGAGGTGCCACTGGACTGGCATGCATAAGGATGTTGAGTGGTGTTGGGCCTGTAATGTATGCTGTGCTAAGAAGGGACCCAGGAAACGTGGTTGCCCCCATTTTCAGTTGTACCAAGTGGGTGAACCAATGGGAAGAGCTCCAGTGGACATTGCTGGAGCTCTGTCACTCACTGAAAGAGGAAACCGATATATATGTGTTGCTATGGAGTACTTCACAAAGTGGCCAGAAGCCCTTGCCATCCCCAATCAAGAAGCCACAATTGTTGCTCAGGTGTTGATTGACCAATTCTTTGGTCGTTTTGGGATGCCACAAGGACTACAATAAGACCAGGCTATATAGATACTTTGAATCTGCTCTGTTCGGTGAGTGCTGCAGGTTACTGGGGTTCAAGAAGACCAGGATGACTCCACTGAGACCACAGTCAGATGGGATGGTGGAGAAATTCAACTGGACCCTGGTACAAGTACTGTGTAGAGGGACAGATAGAATGGGACCAGAAATTACCTGCAATGCTCATGGCATATCAGTCTGCATCCCATGAGTCTACCAGCTATACCCCTGCAAAACTGATGCTGGGCCACGAGTTACAATGGGAAAACCACTTGGTGAAGAGCTGCATACAGACACCTCCAGCCATGTGAAGCATCTTCAGGAAAGACTGGATAAGGTACATCAACAATTTGGAGGAGCTCTGAAGTTTTCAGGTGAAGTGATGAAGCACAAGCATGATGCCAAGGCAAGTGAGGTGAGCTTCAAGGATGGTGACAGAGTTTGGCTAGACAATCCTCAGCAGAAAAGAGGACAGTCACTGAAGCTGCATAGCCCGTGGGATGGTCCCTACACTGTGATGGACCACCTGTCAGATGTAACGTACCGGATTCTGGGACACAGAAAGTCTCACCCAAAGGTGGTACATGTGAATCATATGTGGCAGTATCATGGGCCAGGACAGTGCAGCTGGAATGTCTTCAAGGAACTGTGCACACCCACAGATGATGATGTTGAGGAGGACTAGGGAGTTGAAGCACAAGAGGATGGTGACAGTTCCCTAGGGAAGAAGTGAATCAGGAAGAGGACAAAGTCCAGTTTGGAGGAGCAGGGACGTTGTCAGAAGTGGCATAGGAGAACACCTGGTAAGTTGAAGAACTATTTTATGTATAATTAAATGTTTAGCTTGAATTCAGGATTATGTTTGTAAGTATTGTGTAGTTTTGTCGGGATGACAAGAGGACAAGAAAGGGGGTAGTGTTAAGAAGGAATGCTAGCTGGGTGGTACTGGAAAATTCCCGATGATTCTCGCATTTGTAGTTGCTGTTCAGCATTGCTAGATAGCCTGGTGCTGTAAGGAATGGTATTTTATAAAAGTGTACATTAATTTTTAATCTTTTTCTCTCCATAATGTTTTACTTGGATTATTGTTTGTTAAATTATGTAATATAATTGCAGTTTGTATGATAAACCATTTAGAGTGCTACATAATGTAGGAAAGCTCTGGAATAATTTGGATGTCTCCAACATAGAAAGCTGTTGTTGCTGGGAGCACGTCCTAGAACGTTGAAGAGACAAGGAAGGTTATAAAATGTTGTGGGAGAGAATAGAGGAGTTTCAGTATAGTTTTACTTGTGGCCTTGTGAAGTTAGTGTAGCTTTGAAATTGTGAAGCAGTGTAATTACAGTAAGACCTCACTATAACGGACTAATTGGGGCCCAAGCCAGTCCGAAAAATGCGAAATTCCGATAAAAGCGACATCCGTACTTACTCCTGCTAATCCGGACTTTTTCCGATATACCAGACACTAGTCCGGATTGCATCAGTGGTTTTCACCATTGCAGTATTGTACTGTGTTATACCTTCACTACATTAATCAAATGGTATAATAATACTGTACTGTGCACTGAAAAACATGTCTTTTACTTGTCTTATTGTGGTAAACATAGCTGAAGTGGTCAGGCAGTCCGGACTGCTTTCTGGCTTTATCGGACTTTTTCCGATATATAGGAGTTTAGTCCGGTAGCTCCTCGAGTCCGATAAAAGCGAATTCCGGTCTATTGAAGTCCGTTATATCGAAGTTTTACTGTACTTGGAAAACAAATGCTACGAATGTGAGAAGCCCGTGTTATTACGACACCTGTGTTGATCTTGTGTACACAGAAAGGCTAACCCTATGAAGAATGATTCACTGGGCTGTGTCCTTCCTATACAGGCAAACCTTGAGATCCAGCGCATCACCAATTGACGATTTGCTAGACCGAACAAAAGAAAGGGGGGAACATTCCCACAAATTGAATGGCTTCCGATTCACTAGTTCGAACACTGAGCCCCTTCCTAGGTTTGAAACGAGCGTGTCTGAATGCGTATGTGGTCGTGCACAAGGCTTTCCCAGTCCTCCCTCCATCCCTTCTCTTCTTCTACCCCCCCACCATCCCTCCTCCATCCCCTGCCACACTTAGCTCTTCCAGGTAAATCTCCCTCCCCATCCCTCCACCTTCCCCCACCCCCACTTGTCTCTCTCTCATATGTGTGTGTGAGTGAGTGAATGAGAGAGAGAGAGAGAGAGAGAGAGAGAGAGAGAGAGAGAGAGAGAGAGAGAGAGTGTGACTGAGATGGGGGGGTAGGGGGGACCACTAATCTCTGCCACCCCCTTGTTTTTCTAAAACCTACAGGGAATATGGAGGGCAAATTCTTTCTTCTGTTCCCCAGGGAATGGATACAAGGTTACCACATAGCATAGTAAATGGTTTCCCAGGTTCCTGAAAATAATTTTGCTTGTCACTTAGTGTAGAATGACTTTTAAGTGAGTGGATGATGGCCCAATGAGATTGAATCCAAGCATTAGCTTCGTTGAATTCTGTTGAGTGTAGTACTTTATATTGTTGTTTTTTTAAGTTCTTAGTAGATACTATACATTATTTCTTTTAGCAGTGCCAGAGCATCATCAGGCAGGGTATCGTGTTGTTAAGAATGAACTGAGTATTTGTATCCTCCACCCAGAATGAGATCATTATTTTTGTTTAATTTTCAGGCCAGTCATATAACCCCACCTATGAAGATCACCAACAACTCCTGGGACGTGCCATAAACCAGGAAAAGCGTAAAAAGAAGGGTGAGATCTGGGTGAAACGTCAGTTAACAGATTATTTCCCCTCTAAAGACAATGCTCCCACTGAAGAAACCTGGCTCAATGAAATGTCAGAAGGTCTACCACGGGCTGGTGAGGATGAGGATGAGGAGGAAGAAGAGGAAAATATGAAGGTAAAAAGGATTCATATTAGTGCTTGGCAGATATGAACAAAATGTAGTGAAGGAATTAGGAACAGTGAGTGGGAGAAAATAGGATTTAGAAGTTTGTAGAGCTAATACAAGGAGTGTTTGGTTAGGAATGCTAAGGCTGTATGTTGTGTTGCAAAGTTGCCAACAAGTAAGAAAGGAATACCTTGGTGGGATGTGGAGGTTTAAATAAGAGAGAGATGTTTGGGGTGGATATACTAAATGGGGTCTGAAGAAGAAGAAGAAAAAGGAAAAAAAGCTTAGATTGAGAGTGAGAAAGACAGCCATGGCTCATGTACAATGGGGTTATGTCATGTGAAAACCCATTGCGTAATGAATTATTGTATAAGAAGGTCTGTATAACATGGACTTAAATGGGGATAGGGAGGGGACCCTTGCCCATGAAACCTAAAAAAAAAAAAGGAAAAAGAAAGAACAAAAAATCTTTCTCATTTAGGCTGTATTTCACACACACAAAGTTATCACTTCACTTAGCTTTGCACACTGCACTTGTTTGCAGCGCATTTGCACTGTTATTTTGTAGTAGCAGTGGTGTTTCAGTGGCTATTCATGCATCATATAGAATGAAAGGCAGAATATCACAGCAAAGGTAAACACTGGGTAGCCACCTTGGCTCAGCCAAGTGGCTGAGAGGCTGTGTACATATTGTAGAGGCAATTTCCAAGTCACAGGTTTCAATTTGTCGCACAAAAAGGTTATCAATTCACTTAATATCACACACTGCACTACTTGTTAAGCACCTGCACTGTTATCTGGCAATAGCATTGGTGTTTCAGTGGCCTTTCTTGCTTAAAATGGAACAAAAGGCAGATAATCACAGCAAATAGAAACAGTGGTTGGCCATCTTGTCACATTCGAATGACTGGGAGACATTGTTCTAATGAATTCGTGATCACTTTGCCATCATTATTCTAAAAATGGGTCTAATTATTTGTTCATCAGTATAATGATTTATGGGATAGTGAACAAGCATATAACAAGACCTGACTGTATATAAAAATGTTGGTCAAGAGAAGGAAGAAATAGGTAGAAAATAAATTTGGAAGAAAAACTAATGTAACCTACTCCGACTGAAGAATGAAAATGTGGGGATGAGCGGGGAAAGTATTTAAGTATATGAGATGAATGTAGGTGCATACTAACAGTTGGAAGAGAAACCAGGAGCAGATGGAATTTTAAAAATGATTAATGGGAGTGATGAGAGCAGAGCAGTGATAAACATGTTTGGATTTGGTGTCGCTCAAAGAAGGACTGTAGTGCCTATGAATGTAACAGTGGTGGAAGTAAAGAATCCTGTGAGGAGGTGGTTGTTGGTGCTACCCCAGGCTCATCTGGACATGTACCCAAGGGATCACAGGAAACATCCATTCTACTGTGCACTCCCAAAGATATGTTGAAGGATTGTCTGTGTTGTGACATTGAGGTGCATAAAGTGAGTAAATGCATTGTGGTGCAGGGGCTGTGTTGCAGTGTGGGCTTATTTAATTGTCTGTGAGTGAGTTGTATTTTGTGTTGATACTGAAGCAGGGAAGGGCGACAGCTGCATCATATTGTGGCTAGATGTACTTGTGTCTCTCTGAGTAGGATAGTTTTTGAGGGGTTGATGTCTGGTGGTGGTTCATGAAGGAGGTTTTGGATGGCTGTAATGGCAATGCATTTATGTATCTTTCAGTGAAATATAATGTTTGGTGCAGGAGGAGGGATGTTATTGAGGCTCTCTGTTTAGTGGTGAGAGGTTGACTGTTTTTTGCTTCTCAGTAGTGGAAGTGCTGCAACAATAAGTTACATGGATGGGATGGATCGTGAGCTGAAGCAGTAAAGTGTGTGCATGTCATATTCATGTGATTTTTTATTGGAAGCATTTTTGTTTCATGTTAGAGGTGATCTGTTGATGAGGGACAAACAGAAATAATAAAATGTCATGGAGACTTGTCATGTTGGTTAAGTGGGAAGGTTGAGCTGATACCTCGCATGGCTGGCTCAGGTGATTACTGTGAGACTAAATAACTGATGGACAGCCAGAGTAATTCAGTGACAACCCAAAAATGTAATGAGAAGAGGCAGGTGGATCACAAGATGAGGATGAGAAATTCATATATTTTCTGGGACTACAGAAAATGCTAATTGTCAATATGTCAGAGTGGAGGAAAATGAGAGAGGTCTTTATCCTGCAGTGAACTGTCTCAGGCAGTTGATGATCTGATCAGTGTTAGAAATTGGCTATAATCTGACCCAAGCACTAAGCCACCACATACCTTTCTAGACTAACTGAGCTCAGATGGTTTCCACAAGAACTACCCCGTTAACCCATAAACTTTGGCATTAGAATTTCCTGGCCTTCCAGTGGTTAAAAAAAAATAATGATAAGTTTTCTATCAAAAACCTGATATGAAAGTGTGACATTTTGAAGTATGCATAGTTTAGTAATAACACAGTTGAGTTCTGGGGTGTTTGTCCATTGTCCAAAAATGCCAAATACAGTAAATTATTTTCATTACGAAGTGTTGTGTGATGAGACAAAAGGGAATACTATATTTTAAAGCACATGTATGGGTAAATTAATCTTTAGGTCAGTTTTTACCACAGTAAAGTACACCCTCATTTTGCGTGGTTAATCTGGAATTTTACCACACAAATTGAAATGCACAAATTGTGTCATTAAAATCCATGTTATTTGACTAATTGGTATGGTGAAGTCCCTGAATTTTCCCATATTTCGCCCTTTAACACTCTTCCTTCTTGAAAAAGTTTTAACCCCCTCCTGATCATATCTAACATTGATTGTAGTACATATACGATCTCTGGGAATATCACTGGGCATAAAATGGGGTTAATTAGAGTGTACAAAGTGGCAAATAAGTGGCAACAATTTACTATGACGAGATGGACTGATGTTTGCATGTTGGGAAAGGGGGTATCCGAGGCTGAGGGGCTAGAGGAGGGGGAATGAACAGTGCCTTTAACTTCTCTTACACTGATGCTAAGCCTGGAACCCCTCAAATTGCTCCCCCAATCATCATCACTGGCAGATTGTGGGGAGTCAGACGCAGCAGAGGTGCTAGGCTGGGGAGACTGAGATGGCAGGGGAGGCATCAGGGTTGGGTCTAGGACTGGGTAGATGGTGTTGAGGGTTTTGGGCAACTCATTACTTTCTTTCTCATGCAGCTCCTTCTGCTCCTAGAATATGCAGTCAGTTTCACTCTGGAAGGTTTGCAACTAATCTGTGTTGTGCACCACCATCATTAGGGCATTCTTGAGCTGATAGCCATTTCCAACACCTGGCCCAGCTGCTGACAAATGGGCCCCTCAATATGCTGTGGCTCAGCAATTGCTGGTTCCCACTATGTGGCCTCAGGTGCCAGGTATTCCCTTTCCTCAACCTCTTTGATGAGTTCATCTATTGTTATTTCAGGAGCAGCATCAATAATGCGAAGAATGTCATCACTGCCATATTCACTGTCCACTGCCATATTTACATCCTTCTCTCTGAGCACAGATGAACTTATAAAGCACTTTCTCTGTTATACAGTATGTAAAAAGGAAGAGAGAGGGAAAAAATTAGTAAGAGAGAGTAAGAAGGGAGTGGATGAGAATTTGGAAGGAATTTAAGTGTAAAGTGGAAGGAATGTAAGAAAATCTTTTGGAAGGAGGTAAAGAGAGTTAGACAGGGTGATAATGAAGGTAGTACTGGAGTGAAAGATAAAAATGGTGGATTGTTAGTGGAGAAGGGAGAAAAAGTGAGCAGCTGGAGAGAACACTCTAAGGAATTGCTAAATATAGAGGATGAAAGTAATGTGAATATAAATGGCTGGGAGGAGGAGGGAGATGAGAAGGGAGGAAGAGATCAGTGGGATGAAAGTAGTAGAAGCAATGAAGAGAGCTAAACGGGGAAAGCTGCAGGACTTGATAGAATGTGTGGTGAAATGCTGAAGCATGGGGGAGTTATAGTAGTAGAATGGATATGGAAGATGTGCAGATTAGCCTGGGAGGAAGGTAGAGTCCTGGAGGATTGGAAGTCAGGTGTAATTATGCCCCTCTACCAAGAAAAAAAGGTAAAAAGAAATATGTGGTAATCACTGGGACATTTGTCTACTTATTGTAATAGAAGTACCAGTATATGGTAGGATACTTACTGACAATGTATGGGAAATAACAGAGGAATTAGTTGGAGAAGAACAGAGAGATGAAAGTTGTATGCAGCCTTCATGGATTTGGAGAAAGCATATGACAAGTGGATAGACAAGGAATGTGGAGAATATTAAGAATTTATGGAGTAAATGAGAAGCTGTTGAATGCCATGAAGAGGATGTATGAGGGCACCAAGGTTGCAGTGCGTGTGTATGGTTAACTGAGTGAATTTTTCTGTCTAAAATGTTGGATTGAAACAGGGGTATGTCATTTCTTCATGGTTGTTCAGTCTGTATATGGATAGAGGTATAATAGAGATACAATGTATGGTAGTGGATGTTGGAGTGACCCTAATGAGAGAGGGCAGTGTTTGGAAACTTCCTGTTCTGTTGTTTGTAGATGGTACTGTATTGTCAAGTGATAACAAAGGGAAACTGCAAGGTCTGGTGAATGAGTTTGGGAGAGTGCGTAAGAAACAGAATCTGAAGGTTGGGAAGGGTAAAGTTGTATTTTCAAGAGAAGTGAAGTCTCTGTATGCACAGTGAAGTTGCATGATGAGGAAATAGAAAATGTGAGTGCATTTTTACTTGGATAGTGTGATGAGTAGGGATGGAAATTTGGAGGATGAAGTGCTTGAAAGTGTACAACAGGAAAGAAAGGTTGCTGGTTCTTTGAAAGCAGTGATAAGAAACAGGGAGGTGAATATGGAAGAAAAAAGTCACTGCATGATAGTATTGTGATACCATCTCTAACATATGGAAGCAAAGCTTGGACCTTGTTGGAGGGACACAAGTCAGGAGTGAGAGCAGTGGAAATGAGTTATTAGATATGAGCATGTGGAG
>JAGKTI010001896.1:22285-41441 GCA_018397915.1 Birgus latro | reverse complement strand
GAGTGTAGCTCATTTCCTGTATATCACAATTAGGTAAATACACGTGTTGCATAGTTGCACAAATACGCATACACAGACCTGCAACACAATGTCAGTGCATAGCCATTTGATCTAAAGATAAGGACTACAGTTACCACTTCCCCCATCATCGTATCCATCCTAATCACAGTAGTAATTAAAACAGCATGTGTATTTGTAATGACTGCACTGTGAGATTATGTTACTTTACAGCAAACGGTTAGACGGCTAGTCCCATGAGGAATAATTTTGTTTGGCTGCTGCGGGCCTAGAGCAAAATAAGTCTTCCCTGTCTCGCATATAAGTCCTAGATTCGCGTGTGGTAAATGTCAAGTTGTTTTCTGTAAGGGCAGGCTATATACAAAGGTCGTAACCCCCATACAATCTGCTAGCAATTCCCAACTTTATGGACTTTCGACACTAACACTGGAAATTGCTGGGTGTATTTCACCTACCAATTTGAACCAAAGAGAACTCGCTTTTGTGCTGTATGGTATCATGTCCACCTGATTTGAAATATATAGGTGTATAAAATTTGTCCTCAAAGCGTGTTAGATGTTTCATTCATGTTCTGGGATTTGTAAGGGTGCGGGTGGTGGGGAGTGGAGTGACAGACAGTAACAGATATCGTAAATGTGGGTGAAATAGTTTCATACATTTGAAATGTGAATATTATTTACTTGATATTAATATGAATTTTCAGTCTTCAGCCTTCATTTACATCACACTGCTTCATGTTCATATGCTAGCTAATAACACATTATTGCTCATTACTCCATGGTATGTTACTAACGTTAATGGTAATGCACGTAAATGTTAAATCTTGTAGACATGGACACAACGTAACATTGCTAGCCACGATTGTTACAAACCTACGCGAACTTTAGACACGGGTTGGGTAGAGAGGGGATTAATGGGGGTGGGGGGAGGGGGGGAGGCCGTGTTAGTTTGCCCGGTCTATCATTCTCTTTGCTTCAGCTACTTGGGGGGGCTACTGATTATTGCTTTCGGGTGTACCTGATTTTATTGTGAGTGGGGAAGCTAGAGGCTGAGCTCAGCTGATGGAGACAATGAGGAGGGAAAGAGGGAGGGGGAGGACGCAGAGTGCACACTCATGGCGGCTGTATTGGCATACGTCATTGTATGGAACCTTTGGATGCCGTCATATACAGGAGCTGACTTTCACTCCACAGTGTTATCATAACATGTTTCTACATGCAGTCTGTCAACCATCATGTCTGGGCTAGCTTAAGCTCACTACCCTCCCTACAGACCAGTAGGTCAGGATGAGTGGATCCCAAAACATCATCAAATGGCAGTCAGTCACCTTTTAGACTTGCATTATCAAGATGGGTTTGAAACCCATGCAAGTGAAGGTGCTTTCATGGCATGGGTATCACAACTTGTCGTTTTTACATACAACCTGTCATCCATTGTGTCCGAGCTAGCTTAAGCTCACTATCCTCCCCACATAGCAATAGGGTGGGGTGTGTGGATCTGAAAAGTAGGAAAAATGTCGTCATATGGTAGCCATCCACCTTTTAAACCTGCACTGGCAAGATGGATTTGGGCCCCATTCAAGCGAGGATACTTTCATGGCACGATGTTATCACCACATGGAATGTGTCGTTAACACATTTCCACGTAGTGTCCTCAATACAGGATGGAACTAGGTGTTTTCAAAGGTTAATAAAGAAGGGAATCCTGGGGTAGGGACCCATGAGCTTCGTGATTACGAGCCGACAGGCGGAGGGCAGCATGCTTAGTATCCACCCAGCAAAATCACTTGCACAGGAGCTCTAGGAGCTGATGGGTAACACTGAATGATCTGTTAGCTTCTTTAACCCATATCCACCCTGTGCCCTCAGTATAGGGTGGAGCTGGGCATTTTCAAAGGTTAATAAAGAAGTGAACCACGGGTTAGGGACCAATGAACTTCGTGACTACGAGCCAACAGGCGGAGGGCAGTACTCTTAGTACCCACCCAGCAAAATTCCTTGCACAGGAACTCTGGGAGCTGATTGGTTGATATTCCTCCTCCTCTTTTTTTTTTTTTTTTTTCTTCCAACTCTGGGCATAGGCTTTACAGCCTGCTATCAAGGCCCAGCAGTCCTCCTACATACCATACACCTCTACATATCACCACTTCAGCACTAACACCCACCATCCATATTGAATACATGCTAGGGCTGTCTCATACAAGACTGGTGTATTGGTATTAGCGGGGGTATTTTTACATGTCGGTGGTTCTTCTGGTAGATCAGTAAAGCCTGATTTAATGAAATTCAAATCCTTACACTGTTTCCTGCCCCAGCGGGGATTTGAACCTGGGTTCGTCGGGACTGCAGGTCACCTCTCTACCGATTGCGCCACCGGTTAGTACACTTATTAGACATACACACAAACAGCCACCAGGGCAAACCAAAACCTCCAACCCAACATCTTTCATGAAGTCACTTCACAAACTTACACACAACAGCTGTCTACACAAACAGCTTCATACCTGAACCCCCACCAGACATTCATCTGTCAGAAACTGCCCTTCCCGGAGAAATACTAGGCACACTACAGCGTGGACATCACCCTTCCCTTGTTCAGTGTCAGCATAAAATACAACTCATGAACCATCAACTATGCCCTCACTGTAATGATGCCCTTCATATAACAACATTAATTTCCTGCACTTAACTTTCAAAACACAGACAGTTCTTCAGCAAAATTTAAGCAGAAGCTCTTTGGGAGTGTCCCCAGTTGAAGTGGTTGGTTCTTGCAGTCCACTGGCATCACATCCAGATGAGCTGAAAGCCACTACAACAGCCATACAGTGGCCCACATTATTAACTGTCCTTCTGAGTTTGTGTTTTCACTTTCATGATTTTGGATCCTCATCAGTAAGCCACTCAATTTTTGAACTATTTTATTACAGTGAGTTTCTTGAGCAAAATGTAATTGTCCAGAACATTGATGGAGATAACTGAAACATTTTTTCATGATCTAGGTTTATTTTGAGCTTGATAAAATGACCAGATATTAGCCGAACTAAAATACAGAGCATGTATTTTGCAGCCAGTGGGTTATTGGGATTAGGGATGGAATAGGATGATATTGATTATGATACACTTCCTTCCTCCAGGTGATTTTATTATGGTTTGGAATGGTCTGTTGTACTGAAAGGGCTAAGAGGCTGTATTCTCTGTAGTGATGTAATTTTTGATGATTTACAGGATGGTGATGAAGCTGTTACGGTCACAAGCAGACCCAAAACTGAGAAGAAGACAAAGAAACAGAGAAGAAAAGAAAAAAGGGAGAAAGTGGCCCAAGTGAAAAGGCTTGAGAAAAAGAAGGAGCGCATTAGGAGCAATGCTGTATACAGGTATAGAAAGAAGTTTATGTTCATTTTCAGCTTTGGCTTATGATTAAATGTTTGTCAGAAAAAATTTGGGAGAAAAAATATGTAATTTATAACGTTCACTGTGTCATTTAACAAACAGCTGTTTGAATTATATATTCATTTTTACTGCTACATCAAAATTATCTTTAAGGGAAAATTTTCCAGTAAATGAAGAGGATATTTGCAGTCTCAAATGTACAGAAATGACAATGATGAGGTGGACGTGTGTCTTGAATGTGAGGCCTGGGGGGGCTAGGTTTACAAAGGAAGAGTTAAAAGGTAGGATGGGACTGGAGTGTATTGGTGTTGTGATGAGGAGAGGTAGACTGAGATGGTTTGGTCATGTGGAAAGGATGGGAGATGACAGTTCGGTGTAGAAAATCAGAAGTTTTAACATTAGGGGTAGGGTTGCAAGTGATAGACCGAAAAAGACCTGGGACGAGATCATTGAGTGTGACCTCAGGGATAAGGGACTGCATAGGGAGGCTGCCAGAGATTGAGCAGCATGGAGAGTTGTCATTTGGTGACCAAGGCCGATACATGCAAGCATGTTGGAGCCTTTACAAATGAAATAGAACAATAAAATCTTAAAATCATAAAAGCTTATAAAAAGTGGAGGAAAATACATTAATGAACTTAAAAATGCAAGTAAAAACTGAATTCACCATAAATGGGAACATAGTACTGTATAATAGTTTATCCTCATGACTCTCAGTATTGTCCAAGTCTTCGTCATTGCTGTTGTCTTTGTTGAAATTCATACTTTCTTTATATATATATATATATCATAAAACTGTAATTTTCTGTCCATCTGTTTATTGCCAGACGCCATAATCCCATAAGGGGTGGCCATTTGACTTTGAGTTATTTGTTTTACGGGGAGGGGCACTAACCCTCCAGGAACCCACTTGTTGACACGTACGGAGCACGTATGGATGGTTACCACCCAGTGTTGTAAATGGTTTCTTGGCATACAGGAAACTATATGGCTTGTCACTCAGTGTAATGCTATCTGTAAAGGAAAGAAAAGAAGCAGTGACAGGAAAGAGGGAGAAATAGGAAGACAGGAGGACAGGCACAAAAACAGAATGATAAAGGCTAAGAAGTACGCAGCACTACATCAAGTGAGTGGATGATGGTCGCCACCACCTACCACTAACTGTAATTTTGAAGTACAATATAGTAATATCATATACAGTATACAGTAGACCATCAGTTTAACATACCTCGATAGATTGGATATTGGGTTTAATGGACACTGTGAAGTCACCAGACTTCCATCAGCTATAATAAACATTATCTGTTTAATAGGACACAGTGGGTTGCAAGAAATGTGTTTCTTACCCATTTTACTCCAACCTGGCCTGAAATTGCCCTCCCCCCATCGTGATTGCTGAGTTGTAACAGCAGATTCATGTGTACTCTTAGCTGGAATAATGCCCACCCTTGAGGAGTGGATGTGGAGAGGTTGCCCTAAAACAACTGGACAGACTTCAGAACAAAGCTGTAAAAACTATTAATAACCCTTCAATTACAGTGAACTACCTCCCCTACAAGTAAGAAGGAATATTGCCTCTCTTGCATTAATTTACAGATACTTTCATGGCAAATGCTCAGACAAAGTAGCATGGCAGATGCTCAGATGAAGGTGCATCCATTATGCCACCTCTCCATGCCTTCCCCCATGCTACATGAGCATCTCGTAGTGCTCATGACTGGACTGTTACTTTGCCATATTGCAGAATTTCTCATCATCACCATCATCCGTGCCTCCTTTGCAGGGCGAGGAGTAGCAACGTCCAGAGAGCCCAAGTTTGCCCAGTTCAATGGGCCATGCATCCATTCACTCATCATTCAAACCCCTGGAATCCTGGCTCAATCTGATATGCCAAAACCATTCACCACATTTTGTAGCTTCACATAAATGTAACCGACGAGTCGGTCTGGACGTTGTCACGTTAAAATGGGGTGCCAGATCTCTGATCATGCACTTCTCACAACATTCATCCAGCCAGCTTGATCTCTTGTCAGTCCCCTAGCCTAACCGACTTCCATACCCCTCTTCCTCACACCCATCCACCATATCCCTCCACCTTCTCCTTGGCCTGCCTCGGCTCCTCCACCCTTCAGATTTGCTCAGGTATACCTTTTTCATCACTCTGTTATTATCCATTCTTTCCACATGACCATGCCATCTCAGTACACTCTTTTCGATTCTGGTGTCCACAGACTTCCTCACTCCACATCTTTCACGAATCACATTACTTCATGTCCTATCGACTCTCTGTACTCCACATACATTCCTCAGCAGTCCCATCTTCACTGCTTTCACACTTTTCATTTTCGTGCCACATCATTGTCTCATATCCATATGTTAAAGTTGGCACTAACACTCGTTCGTGTAAGCCTTGTGTAGCTGCAACACTTAAGCCTCTGTTTCTTATCAAGGCCTTCATTGCACCAGCTACTTTCCTTCCTTGTGTCACTTTACTTTCCACTTCTTTTACACATTTTCCTCTCTTTTCTATCACTGTACTCAGGTATTTGAACTCTTTTACCAATTATAGTCTCTCACTGGGAGTCTTCTTCTCTCTCAGTAACCATCACATTACCGTTTTCTACATTTACTCCCAAGGCACGACGCTCACAGACATCAACAAAACTCTGCACTAGTATGCCAAGTTCTTGTCTGGTATTTGCAAGTAGTACTGTATCATCATACAACAAATTTGAGATATTCCATCCATCACCATTCATTATCAACGCCATCGCTCTCTCCATTATTCGTGTATTTACTTCTCTCATCACCCTGTCCCTATATATATTGAACAACCATGGGGACAATACACAACCTTGTCGCATGACCACACCAAGCGTGAACCATTCACTTATATGCTCATTTACCTATACACATGCCTCAGTACCATCATAAAAACTCTTGGCGGCACCTAGCAGCTTAACATCTACTCCGTACATTCGCAAAACCTTCCACAATCCTTCTTTGTCTACTTTGTCTTATGCTTTTTCCAGATCCATGAATGCCTTAAACATTTTAGGGATTGCTTAGTTAGAAATGCTAAAGGGGTGTGTGGTGTGGCAAGAGTAACAACAAAGAAGAAAGGTATGGCATGGTGGGATGATTAGGTTAAGAAATCAGTGGAGGAGAAGAGGAAGAAGTGGCTAGAGTGGTTACAGGACAGGGGTTCAATTGAAATAAGAGCTGAATATATAGAGAGCAAGGAGCATGTAAAGAGACTAGTGAAGAGGAAAAAGAAGGAGGTAAATGATGATCTAGGAAGAAAAAAGAATGCAAACTACTCGGAAAATAGGAAGTTATTCTGGAAAGAGGTGCGGAAGTGTAGAAGTGAAAGCGAAAAGAAATGTGGTGGTGTGAAGGATGAACGTGGTAGATTATTAACCCATGGGGATGAAGTAATGGCCAGATGGAAAGAATATTTTGAAAGCCTGATGAACGGGAACAGGGAGAGCAGAGCGGCTGTAAACATGATTGATTTTGGGGGTGTGCAGAGAAGGAATACAGTGATAGGAAGTGTGACACTCGCACAGGTGAGGAGCATTGTGAAGCAGCTGAAAAATGAGAAAGCAGCTGGGGTTGATGAGGTGTATGCAGAGATGATTAAGTGTAGTGGAGAGAGTGGACTGAAGTGCATGTTGGAGATATGTAAGAAGGCATGGAAGAGTGAAACTGTGCCAGCAGAGTGGATGAAGGCTGTGATCGTACCCCTGTACAAAAATAAAGCTGAGCGAAGTGAGTGCAAGAATTATCATGGCATAAGTTTATTGAGTGTGGTAGGGAAGGTACTGTTATGGAAGAATTATTATAAAGCAAGAGAGACATCAGAATTCCTAGTGAGTGATGAACATGGTGGCTTTAGGAGTGGCAGAGGATGTATGGATGAAATATTTGCAGTGAGACAGCAGAGAAGGCTTGTGAGAGGCACCATATAGGTGTTTATGGCATTCATGGATCTGGAAAAAGCATACAACAAAGTGGACAGAGAAGGACTGTGGAAAGTTCTGCACATGTACAGTGTAGAAAGTAAGCTGCTAGGTGCCACCAAGAGATTTTAAGATGATAGTGAAGCATGTGTAAGGGTTAATGGGCATCTAAGTGAATGGTTCACAATTGGTGTGGGCATGTGACAGGGTTGTGTGTTGTCTCCACGGTTGTTCATTATATATGTGGATGAGGTGTTGAGAGAAGTAATCATTCATTCATTCATCATCCAGTCCTACGTTGCCCCGCAAGGAGCATAGGAGCCCTGGTCTAGGCAAGTTGGTCCTGACATTTAAGATGAGAGTGACCAGCCTCACTCATCTCTGAGTGGCATTATGTGAGCAATAAACCCCAACCACTCCTTGGGTATAAACCTTCACCCGCTCAGTCCGATTGGAGCGCCGTAATTACCCACTAAACCACCGGGTGCCAGAATTTTGTTATATGGTTACCACCCAGCGTAGTAAAACCATTTGGCTTGCCATTCAGTGTAAAGTCACCCACAGGCAGAAGGAGAGTGAGTGTAAAGTCACCCGTAGGCAGAAAGTTGAGGAAAGAATGAAGGAAAGAAAGACAGAAGAAGATTGAAGGAAAGAAGGATGGAGCAGAGGAAAGGGCAGACACCTGAGAGCAGCACTACATCTGGTGAGTGGATGGTGAGTGCCCCCACCTAAAAACACAAGTAATGGAGAGGGCGATGGCGTTGGTAATGAATGGTGATGGATGGAATATCTCAGATTTGTTGTATCCTGATGATGCAGTACTACATGCAAATACTGGACAAGAACTTGGTAGACTTGTGCAGAGTTTTGCTGATGTCTGTGAGTGTCGTGCCTTGAGAGTAAATGTAGAAAAGAGTAAAGTGATGGTTATTGCGAGAGAAGGTGACTCCTAGTGTGATGTTACAGTGAATATAGAGAGACTGGAATTGGTGAGAGAGTTCAAATACAGAGAGTTGGCTTGCAGTCCCGAGGGACCCAGGTTCGAATCCTCGCTGGGGCAGGGAACAGTTTAAAGATTTGAATTTCATTAAATCAGGCTTTACTGATCTACCAGAAGACCCGCCGACATGTCGTAAAAATAACCCCGCTAATACCAATACACCAGTCCTGTTTGAGACAGCCCTAGCATGTATTCAATATGGATGGTGGGTGTTAGCGCCGAAGTGTTGACATGTAGAGGTGTATGGTATGTAGGAGGACGGCTGGGCCTTGATAGCAGGCTGTAAAGCCTATGCCCAGAGTCGGACACATAAAAAAAAAAAAAAAAAACCTAGGTACAGCGATAGAAAAGAGAGGAAAATGTGCAAAAGAAGTGGAAGTAGAGTGACCCAAGGAAGGAAAGTAGCTGGTGCAATGAAGGCCTTGATAAGAAACAGAAGCTTGAGTGTTGCAGCTGCACGAGGCTTAAATGAAGAGGTGTTAGTGCCAACTTTAACATATGTGGGTGTGGCATGAAAATGAAAGTCAAAAGTGAGAACAGTGGAGATGAGACTGCTGAGGAATGTATGTGGAATACAGAGAGTGGATAGGATACGAAACAATGTGATTCATGAAAGATGTGGAGTAAGGAAGTCTGTGGACACCAGAATTGAAGAGAGTAGCCTTAGTAGTAGTTGTTCTCTAGATAGTCTGGCCGAACATCCCCGAGTCCCTAAGGAAGGCCATGGTCGAGATCGGGCTTTCCCACAGAGCTCTCAAGGAGTGTATGTTTTGTTGTTAGCATAGGTGATTGTGTGCAATGCAGTCTTCCATATTGTGCTTAATAGTATGGGGTGATGTGTTACATTTTGGACAGGCATCAGTGATGAAGTCATCCAGCCTCTCCTGGTAACTTAAGAGGGCTGGATGATGTCCACATCTCAGCCTAGCCAGGTGGACCCTGTCCTCACGAGGGAGATAGGATTCAGAAGGGTGAATATCAGGAGGCTGTGCATGCAGCTAGGTGTTGTCTTTAAGTGACTGAATGGAACGGCGAGTGATTTGAGTATGGATATGCTTCTGGAAGGAGGTCTGAGGCAGGCAAGGGGGGAGAGATGACAGTATTCGTGTATGTTATCGTGTGCTGGGTGTTGTTTTGATATTCCTTGGTGTGTGTGGATGTGCTTCCATATAGTGTAGTGGATGTTGTGGGTTTGTGGAGGCTGCAAGAAGAATTTGAGTGCCTCTCATTGACTTTGATGACTTTGGTTTCTTGATGTAGGTGGTCTGTGGGTGTAGTAACTGTGCAGCCTGTGATTATTTTTAGGGCCTTGTTCTGTATGGTCTGTAGAGTGTTGTAGTGTGTTTTAGAGAGGTTAGGAGCCCAAGCAGGGCTTGCATAATTCATCACTGAATGTATGTATTGTTTGTATATTGTGATGGTGGTTTCTTTGCTGTGTCCAAATGGTGTATGGGCAAGTGACCTCAAGACATTGAGTCTTGGTGTTATTTTTAATGTTTGTGATATATTGTTTAAACGACATTGATGTATGTTACACGAAGGATTTTGTGTGTGTGTGTGTGTGTGTGTGTGTGTGTGTGTGTGTGTGTGTGTGTGTGTGTGTGTGTGTGTGTTAGGGGAGTGTTGTTTATGGTGAGGTGTGGAATGTGACTGTGTTCTGCTGTCCAGTTTGTGAGAAGGGTCACTGTAGATTTGGCTGGTGCTGTTTTGAGCCTGTTTGTGGTGAACCATTCGTGTAGTGCGTTGAGGTGAGGTTGGAGGATGTGTGCAGCTGTGTTTTCATTTTGGTTTGTACATGTAAATGTTATGTCATCTGCATATGAAGCTATGTGTATCTGTGGTGTGTGGGGTGTGGGTATGTTGTGCATGTATGGGTTAAAGAGTGTAGGGGACAAAGCAGATCCTTGGGGGACGCCATTTGTGAAGTTTCTGATGTTCGAAGACTGACCAGCAAATGTTACATGTGCACATCTGCCTGCTAAGTAGTTTGCCAGCCATCATTTTGTGTTATTGTGCATGTTTGTGTTCAATATTTTGTTTGTGAGGTTGTGGCAGGGAATAGCATCAAAAGCTTTGAAGAGAGTGTGTGCAGCAGCACAAACTGTTGATTTGTGACATGGTGCTTAAGAATCGAGTGATGAGAAGGAGGACATATGTACCTAGGAGGAAAACATGGAAGCTGGGAAACCAATCAGTAAGGGATGCCTTTTATAGTGAGATGAGGAGAGTGGTGGCTGAACAGGAAGCCGTAGATAGAGGCATTAATGAACAGTATAGAGCCCTTAAGAACAACCTCTTGAGAGTTACTGATACAATATGCGGTTGGACAAGAGGCCCACCAAGACATAAAGTAACTTGGTGGTGGGATGAGGGTGTAGAAGCTGCAGTTAAGGAGAAAAGAAGGCTTTTCCGGGAATGGAAGAAGGGTGGTAACAGGGAGGAGTACTTGGCTGCCAAGCGCAGGGGTAGAAGAGAGGTATACAGGGCAAAGTCTGAGTCACAGAGACTTTTACTTGATAATCTAAATCATGGAGAAAGGAAAAATGTGATTTTTAGGGTGGCAAATCAGGTGAAGAGGGATAATCGGGACATTGTAGGTGAGCAGTGTGTGAAGAATGATGATGGAAGGGTGGTGGTGAGCAGCGAGGATATTAAAGATGCATGGAGAGAGCATTATAGCCGATTGTTGATGAGGAGTTTGATTGGGATAGAGAAGGTTTGGAGCCTGCTGATCCAGTGTTTGGCCCTTGGCCTTTGATTGACGCTGCTACTGTGAGTGAGGCAATAGGCAGGATGCGGATGGGGAAGGCGGCAGGTGTGTCTGGGTTGACTGCCGAAATGTTGAAGGCCTCAGGAGATCCTGGGGTGAGGTTAGTCACTGACCTGATAAATAGGATTATATATGAGTGTGTTGTCCCAGATGATTGGCTGAGGAGTGTATTGTAAATGTGTACAAGGGAAAGGGTGATGCCCTGGAAAGGGGAAATTACAGAGGTATAAAGCTTTTAGATCAGATAATGAAAGTAATGGAGAGAGTTCTAGAAGGTATGATTAGAGAAAGAGTGAATATAGATGAGATGCAGTTTGGGTTTATGCCAGGCAAGGGGACCACTGATGCCATATTCATTGTTTGACAGCTTCAGGAAAAATATATTGGAAAGAAAAGGGAATTGTATTTTGTTTCTGTTGATTTGGGAAAGGCCTTTGACAGAGTCCCTAGAGAGGTGGTGAAGTGGGCAATGAGAAAGCTAGGGTTGGAAGAGTGGCTGGTTAGGGTGGTGATGGCCATGTACATGGGTGCTCACACCCAGGTAAGAGTGAATGGAGCTTTGAGTGATGAGTTTTCCGTGAATGTTGGTGTGTATCAGGGGTCAGTGTTGAGTCCCTTGTTGTTTATCATGGTGCTTGAAGCCCTCTCACATGACTTCAGAGATGGACTCCCATGGGAGATGTTGTATGCTGATGATTTGGTGTTGATTGCGGAGAATGAAAAGGAGGCGGAGGAAAGATTTAAGAAGTGGAGAGATGGTATGGGGCACAAGGGCTTGAGGGTGAATGCAGATAAAACAGAAGTGATGATATCTAGGGTTGGTGGTGGTACAATCGGAGAAGAGGGAGAGTGGCCATGTGCAGTTTGCCACAAGGGTGTGGGAAGCAATTCCATCTTGTATAGTGTTTGTGATAAGTGGGTGCACAAGTAGTGGTATTAGAGGTAGACTGCGAGATGATGCTGATTTCATGTGTGCGGCGTGTCGGGGAGAGCAGGTGGAGATTGTTAGGCGTGAGAGGGTTGAACTTGCAGGTAAGTCTCTTGAGTGTGTGGAGGAGTTTCGTTATATGGGAGACATGTTATGTGCCGGAGGTGGGGCTGGAGTTAGCTCGGTTGCTAGGGTGAGAAGTGGTTGGAAGAAGTTCAGGGAGCTGTTGCCTCTCCTGACATTGAGAGGATTCTCCTTACGTGCTAAGGGGTCGTTGTATGCAGCATGTGTTAGGAGTGTGATGCTGTTTGGTAGTGAGACCTGGGCAGTAAAGGAAGAGGATATTCGCAGGTTTAAACTTACAGAAATGACAATGATTAGGTGGATGTGCAGTGCGTCACTGCGTGCAAGGCCTAGGGGGGCTGGGTTTTCGATGGAAGAGTTGAGAGGTAGGATGGGACTGGAATGTATTGGTGTTGTGATGAGATGTAGGCTGAGGTGGTTTGGACATGTGGAGAGGATGGGGGATGATAATTGGGTATAGAGGGTGAGAGATGTTAATATTGGGGGAGGGGTTGGGAAGGGTAGACCGAGAAAGACATGGGATGAGGTCATTAAGTATGACTTAAGGGTTAAGGGACTGAACAGGGAGGCTGCCAGGGATCGAGCAGCGTGGAGAGCCGCCATTAGGTGACCAAGGCCAACGCACGCAAGCATGTTGGAGCCTTCAAAAACGAAACGAAACGTACTGAGATGGTACGGTCATGTGGAGAGAATGGAAAAAAGGTATATCTGAGCGAATTTGAAGGAGGGAGGAGGCGAGGTAGGCCAAGGAGAAGGTGGCGAAATATTAGGGGATGAGTGTGGTTTGGAGGTCAGTGAGGCTAGGGGAGTGACAGGAGATCGAGCTGGCTGGATGAATATTGTGAGGAGAAATGCATGATCAGGGATTTGGCATCCCTTTTTAATGTGACAGCGTCCAGACTGACTCTGTCGGATACGTTTATGTGATGCTACAGACCGTGGTGGATGTTTTTGGCGTATCCGATAGAACCACATTTCTGGGGCTTGAGTGATGAGTGAATGGAAGCGTGGCCCATTGGATTGGACAAATTTGAGCTGGCTGTTTGGACATTGCTACTCCTCACCCTGCTTTAGGGTGGGAAAGGAGGTCTGGATGGTGATGGTACAATCACAGCCTTTTTCCACCCTGCTGACACAGTTTCCTTTATTCATACCTTCTTACACATCTCCAGCAAGCACTTCATTCCGCTCTCTCCACTACACTTAATCATCTCTGCATGGACCTCGTCAACTCCAGCTGCTTTCCCATTTTTCAGCCACTTCACAGCGTTCTTCACCTGTGTAGTGTTACGTTTCCTGGTACTGCATTCTTTCTCAGCACACCCCCAAAACCAGTCATGTTTACAGCGGCTCTGCTCTCTCTATTCCCATTCATCAGGCTTTCAAAATTTTCTTTCCATTTTGTTCTTACTTCATCCCCATGGGTTAATAATCTACCAATTACATCATTCACATTCACATTTCTTTCTGCTGTCATTTTTACATTTCTGCACCTCTGTCCAGAATAACTTCCTATTTTTGGAGTAATTTGCGTTAATTTTTCTTCCTAGACCATCATTTACCTCCATCTTATTCCTGTTCATTAGACTCTTTGCTTGCTTCTTTCTGTCAGTATATTCAATTATTTCAGTTGAACCCATATCCTGTAACCACTCTAGCCACTTTTTCCCTTTTCCTTCACTGCTCTGTTAACCTCTTCATCCCACCATGCCATACCTTTCTTCTTCATTGTTACTCATTCCACACCATACACTGCTTCTGCCTATCCTTTATTCCAGAACTGCATCTCTTTGGAACTCCCTTCCCCAGAATAGTTTCTCCCCAAACTTCAACCTACAGCAGAGATCCAGCTGTTAAAGATTTTTTTTTTTTTTATGGATGACACCTGTAATCTTGTGTGTTGATTATTATTGTTTTTGTGCTTTTGTTTTCCATCCTCTGTTCATTTGTTAAAAAAAAAAAAAGTCATGAAAAAGTACTATGACATGGATATGAAATAAACCGCAAAGAGCAAAATTTTGGGCCAGCTTAATGTAAAATGGGTATAGTGCTCATTTATAGTACCAGAATATGCTATTGTACTCATTATTTTTAAACTTGCTTCAAATCCGAGCTCGTGGGAACCACCAAATGTAACAGATTATCAGTTTTATCGGATTAGGTTCCCCCCAATTACTCTGTTATAGGGAGGATCTGCTGTTCATGGTTTTGCTGGTCATGGGTTTGCATATTCACCAATTTGGGGGGGAAATTGTTTCAAAAATTCACAGGAAGATATTTCCTACTTTTCCCACAGCATCAGCTGTTGCTAGTGGTTCATAAGTGATTTTTTTGCATGTTTTCCATGAGAGGTACTGTCGTTTACAGGTAAACTGTGTTGCTACCCTGTATAGATATGTGCTGTTCAGCACAGGACATCAGAACTCTACAGCATTCAGTATTTCACAGCACAAATCTCCCGCTCTTTTCTCACAATGAGAGCTTTCTTGTGATATGTTCCTAAGTTAGTATCCCTTATTATCAGCCTGTGTGTTTTCTTTCTCCCTGTCCTACTCATAGGCCATCATGTACTGCACAGAAAACTCTCATTGTCATCATCGCATGGATGAGTACAGTACACTGTACCCAGATAGGCTTGTGTATCATCCTGTACCACCTTTTTAGGAAGTATTAATGTGCTATAAAATGCATTTACAGGTCACATAATGGGTCTGTAAGTAATGGGAATAGTTAAAACAGTGAAACTAGTGATTTTTGTGGAAGATAAAGATTATTTATGGATTTCGCCCATTTATGGGGGGATCTGGTATGTAACCCCCGCAAATATCGGGTGTCGACTGTTGATACATAGATATACAGTACTTTCATAATCATCATCATCAGCCACATCTCCTGTCCAACTTAAGGATGGGGTGAGATAGGGTCAGGAGAGTTTGGGTTGTTCATGCATTGAGGACATTATCAGCCTACTCATCCAGAAGCACTGATTTCTCTTATTAGTCCCCTCCCGATGCAACTGGTCGGGGACTACTGGTTTGCGCAGTTCTGTCAGTACATCAGTCCATCTGCAGTTTTGTGTCCACTCTGTAACTTCCCCGTGCATGGACAGATTTTGCTATAACTTCACACACTTGTTCCCCATATCATGATGGTGTGTCACGTGCAGCAACCAACCATCTACTCCCAACGTTAAGGTCACACTTCAGGCTCAGACAAGTTCGGATGCTGTCATAGTTAACTGCCATACCAACATTCGTGTCTGCTTTGTAACCTCCTCATGCATGGACAGATTTTGATATATCCATCCATCTATCCATCATCTAATCCTATGTTGCCCCATGAGGAATGTAGGAGCCTGGGGCTAGGCAAGTTGGTCCTGACATTTAAGATGATATAATTTATCATAATTGTTCCCCATACCATGATATTGCTACTCCTCACCCTGCCCTAGGGTGGAAAAGGAGGTCTGGATGATGATGATGATGGCTATGACGGTGTGTCACGAGTAACAGTCAGCCATCTACTCCCAAGGTCAGTTACATATGTATGGTTATCATTCGGTTGGGGACTTTGTATTGCCTGGCAATACTGAATACACTTGTTTTTTCTTAATTTCTTTTCTTCAAAATTAGGCTGTCCGTTATGTGCTAGAGCACATTATTCACCGCAAAATATGGTAGTGATCCTGATTCAACAGTGAGGAGCTTTTAACTTCATCAGCTGAAGAAGGTTTTGCCAGACTTTCAGATATGAAGAAGGCACATTAAGCATTACTCTGTAAAGAAATACTCATTATTTCCCTCCAAGATTGGATTATCGCTTCCTGGGTAGCTAGCCCTGTAAGCAATACTTTTGATAACATGAGTGACAAAAATCCTCTGTCTCCTGTGGCTCCATCACTAGGTTTATGTGTATGTGAAGTGCATTTATAAAAGAAAAAATGCATCAGTGGTTAGACATTTGAAGTGTAACCAGAATTCTTGGGGCTTGAATGATGTGGGGATAATTGTATGGCCAGTTTCTCTGGACATGCTGTCGATAGTTCTCCCACTTTTGTCGTTTCTGTTCCTTTCCTGCTGGATCATACCTCACCATGTCTTTAGATGGGATTGAAGGTGATGATTCAGTCTGTCAAGCTATGAACAGAGAAAAAAAGATAACTCATATCTGTTTTTCATCATCAAAATTATATGTTATTATTATACATATTTTTATAGAGTTAAAAGGAAGAATATGGTATTTAAGGTAGCAGATGAGGTGAGGTAAAACAAGGATATCATAGGTGAGCAGTGTGTGAAGAATGATTAAGAAAATGTAGTGGTGGACAGTTATGCCTGGGGAGAGCATTATAACTGGTTGCTGAATGAGGAGTTTGACTGGAACAGGGAAGGTTTGGAGTCAGCATATCCAGCGTTTGGCCTTTGGCCTTTGATTGATGCTGCTACTGTGAGAAGGGCAATAGGCAGGATGTAGTTGAGGGAGGTTGCAGGTATGTCTAGGTTGACTGCTGAAATGCTGAAGGCCTCAGGAGATATAGGAGTGGGTTTAGGTATTGATTTGATAAATACCATTTTATATGAGTGTGTTTTTCCGGACAGCTGGCTGAAGTGTGATTGTAAATGGGTACAAGGGGAAGGGTGATGCCCTGGAAAGAGGAGATTATAGAGACAAAACTCTTGGGCCAGATAATGAAAGTAAAGGAGAGAGTCCTACAAGGGATGATTAGGTGATTAGGGAAAGTGTGAATATGGATGAGATGCAGTTTGTGTTTATCCCAGGCAGTGGGACCACTTGATGCCATATTCATTGTCCAGTAGCTTCAGGAAAAATAATTAGGAAAGAAAAGGGAGCTGTTCTTTGATTTCATTTATTTGGAGAAGGCCTTTGACAGAGTCCATAGGGAGGTAAATTTGGCAATGAGAAAACTTGGGATCGAGGAGTGGCTGGTTAGAGTTTTTTTTTTTTTTTTTTTTTTTTTTTATGCGTCCGACTCTGGGCATAGGCTTCACAGCCTGCTATCAAGGCCCAGTCGTCCTCCTACAATCTACATGTCACCACTTCGGCGTTTAACACCCACCGTCCATATTGAGTACATGCTAGGGCTGTCTCATACAGGACTGGTGTATTGGTATTAGCGGGGTCATTTTTACGACATGTCGGCGGGTCTCCTGGTAGATCAGTAAAGCCTGATTTAATGAAATTCAAATTCTTAAACTGTTCCCTGCACCAGCGAGGATTCGAACCTGGGTCCCTCGGGACTGCAAGCCAACTCTCTACCGATCGAGCTACCGCCTCCCCAATGGTTATAGGTATGCATGTGGGTGCTTACACCCAGGTGAGAGTGAACGGAGATTTAAGTGATGAATTTTCCGTGAATGTTAGAATGCATCAGGGGTCAGTTTTGAGCCCCCCATGGTGCTTGAAGCTCTCACGTGACTTCAGAAATGTACTTGTGTGGGAGATGTATGCTGATGACTTGGTGTTGATTGCAGAGAATGAAAGGAAGGTGGAGGGAATATTTGGAAAGTGGAAAGATGGATTGGGGCACAAGGATTTGAGAGTACATGTGGATAAGACAAAGGGATGATATCTAGGACTGGTGGTGGCACTGTGAAAGCAGAGGAAGAGAAGCCATGTGCAGATTGCCGCATGGATTTGGAATGTTACTCCATCTTGTGCAGTATTTGTGATAAGTGGGTGCACAAGATATGTAGTGGTATTAGAGGTAAACTGCAAGATAATGCTGACTTCATGTGTGTGGTGTGTCAGGAAGAGCGTAGCTACAGAGATTGTCAGGTATGAAAGGATTGGTCTTGCTGGTGAGTCTCTTGAATTTGTGGAAGAGTTTTGTTATTTGGGGGACTTGTTATGTGTCAGGGATGGGGCTGGAGCTAGCTCTATGGCTAGGGTAAGGAGTGGTTCAAGGAAGTTCAGGGAGCTGTTGCCTCTCCTGACATTGAGAGGGCTCTCCCTCCGTGCTAAAGGATCTTTGTATGCGGCACATATTAGGATTATAATGCTGTATGATAGTGAGACCTGGGCAGTAAAGGAAGAGGATATTTTTAGGCTCATTCCAACAGAAATGACAGTGATTAGATAGATGTGTAGTGCATCCATAAATGCCAGGCCTGGGAGGGCTGGGTTTACAATTGAAGAGTTGAGAGGAAGAATGAAAGTGGAGTGTTATTGGTGTTGTGAATAAGGAGGGGTAGATTGAGGTGGTTTGGGCATGTGCAGAGAGTGGAGGATGATAGTTGGGTGCAGAAAGTGAGAAGTGTGAATACTGGGGATTGGAGTACAAGAGGCAGACCGAAAAAGACCTCGGACGAGGTCATAGAGTGTGACCTCAGGGATAAGGAGCTGAATAGGGAGGGTCCCGGAGATCTAGTAGTGTGGAGGACCACCATTAGGTGACCAAGGCTGATGCATGCAAGCATGTTGGAGCCTTTATAAACAATATGAATGAAATGATTCATTATTATATTATGCTCATTCATTCTCATCAATCAGTAGAAAATTAGAACACAGTGGACAGTATTGTAACACTATTACACAGAAGTTATCAGCATGCTTGTAGATTTTTCATAACTGTAACAAGTGCATGGGTTAACTGTATTAGATGGTTGTGAGAGTATGTAATTGCACAGCTTTTTGCAAAACTTTAGCATTACTGTATTAATATATACAGTGAACTTCGATAATCCGGCATCCGATCGTTCAGAAACCCCGATGGTTCAGAATTTTCAGCCTGGGAACACCTTTAGCTTTTTAGGGTAAAAAATTGGGAAAAAATTGAAAAATATCGAAAAACAGCCACAGGCGGTGCGCCAAACTGTCCAATTCTGCATCCACGCCGACATTCAGGAGGTCCCTGATGTTCACCGAGCCGGTTGTCCGTATCATTTTTAAATTATAATATCTTAAATGTCAGGACCAACTTGCCTAGCCCCGGGCTCCTACGCTCCTCTGTGGGGTGGCATAGGATTGGATAATGAATGATTATAT